>JARHVA010003866.1:92500-332500 GCA_037957365.1 Torreya grandis
AGGGTTATGTTGATGATTTAGTTATAAAATAAAAACAACATGCATATTTGGAAAAATATCTAGTAAATTTTTAGGTTTTATTATATCACAATGAGGTATTTAAGTTGATCATAAAAATGTCAAGTTATTATTGACATTCCTCCACCACAGGGGTTGAAAAAATTGTGATATTTAGAAGGTAAAAATCAAGAAATATGTTGCTTTGTATTCAAATTATAAGATAAGACAATACCTTACAAGATTACTCAAAAAGATATAAAGTTTGAATGAGACAAAATGTTAAGAAGATTTAGAGGAACTTAAATAATATTTTTTGAACCCATATGCCTTTGTTACTAGATAAACCACTCTTTTTATAAATTTTTGATACAAAACATGCACTAGATTTTATAGCATAGTATGATGATGATCAAAGATAATGAGAAATATATTATATTAGCTACACACTTGTTGATTATGAGTAAAATTACACTAAAAGGGAAAAACTATGTTTTGCTCTTGTATTTTCTACATAAAAACTTTGGCATTACATGATTGATAATGATATTCAAGATATCACTAGGGTTGACCAATTAAATTTTTTGATTTTGAAACCTCAACTATAAGGACATATAGAAAAATGGGTAATGTTAATCATGGAACTTGATTTAAAGATTATATACCAAAATTGATAAAAGGACAATCTATCACACATTAGGTAGATACCACTCCTTTATTTGTATAGCACCACAAAAAGATACTTTTATGGATTATTTCACAACACATAATATTATTGAGGATACATGGATAATTTTTATTGATGGTTCAAAATGCATATCAATTTTTGGTTCAATAATTATTATTATTACTCCACAGGGACATACTATTACTTTTGAATATATATTGGGTTGTTATATTATTAAAAATATCACCAAAATATAGGCATTGATTTTAGGATTGTATGTTGCTCATGCATTATAGATAAAATATATTAAGATGTATGGGGATTTGTAATTGGTTGTTAATAATGTTATATATTTTTATCAAAAAATAGTAATAAAAGGTAAAGACATATTTAAATAGGGTACAATATTTATGTGAACATTTTTATAATTTTTCAATTGAGAATATCCAAAAAGGGATAATCATCATGTAGATGGAATGGTTAGTGTAAATTATAGTACCAATTGACATAAATGATGATGAAACAATCTTCACTATATGATGTTTTTAGAAACAATTAACATAAAACACATAGTTGGTAGCTTTTTTAGCTCTAGAAACTATATGTAGTGCATAAAACTCATAATTATTTACTCATATATGTAATCATTTAAAAAAAAAATTACATCAAATACTCTTACCAGAAATGATAAGCATAAATTTCAAAGAGACAAGGAGACACTTTCATATGTAATTACTAGATTGTATTTATTTAAAATATCCTTTAAAGGAAAATTAATCTAATGCCTAAACATTTAGGAGTCTAAGTTAGTAATACATCATGTCTATGATAGTGAGCATGGTAGACACTTCAATGGAAAATTAATTTTATATATGTTACTTTGGTTAGGTTACTATTGTACTCTAATAAGACATGAATGTCAATAATATTCCAAATTATGTGAAAAGTGCCAAAGTCATAGTAATTTAAATCACGCTCCTTCACATGAATTTCAACCCATTATTTTTCCTTGGCCATTTACATTTTGGGAGTTTGAATTGACAAGAAAAATCTATCTAGAATCACTAGGTGGGCATAAATATATAATTAGAGGTACTAAATATTTCACCAAATGGGTGGAATCTATAGTTTTATAGTTTACTATAGGAGAGGAGATATGTCAGTTATTGATAACACATATCATCTCTCACTTTTTTCTTCCTTTAGCTATCATTTTATTAAAAATTCATTTTTCAAGAACAAGATTATCAAAAAAATTGCAATAAATATAAAAATTATCACACATTTTCCACTCCTTATTACCCTCAATGCATGGATAGGTAAAAGTTATGAACAAGACTATAAATAAACTATTGAGTAAGACAATTAGTAAATTTGGTGCTTATTTCAATAAATAAATAGTTTATGCACTATATTATTATAGTTAGAGCATTCACACACTTGATAGGGCCACTCTGTATTCCTTGGTCTATGGGATAGAAGCAATACTTCCATTAGAATTGGATATTACATATTTATGATTATCCATCAAAGGGATCGTCATATATGATAAATATATATAAAATAAATTGAATGAGTTAGAATAATTGGATAATAAATGTATCCAAGTAGTAAATAATATCAAAATATATCAAAATCACATTCAAAAGGCATATATAAAATTAATATACAGTAGAGAGTTTAAGGTTAGTGACTTGGTTTTAAATTAAAATATTATGAATGTCAATGAAAAAGACAAAACTAAAGTAACTTTAAATCCTAATTGGTTGTGTCCATATGTGATATATATATTTGTGTGTGTGTGTGTGTGTGTATTCCAAAAAAATCTAAAAATTGAGATCTATGCATGATATGTGTATCTCATTTAAATCAACTAGTTTATGCTTCAATATATTTGGTACTTATCTATATCTAATTTTATATCAAATATGATTCATAATTTTTCTTAAGTGAGTTGAAAAAAATATAGGCTATCAATTTTAGATGTAGTTAAAAGTGGTGATGTTGTCTTAGACCTGGAAAAATTACATAAAAAATGCTCTTTTCCAAATAATAACATATTGACCTCTTATCCCATTCTAATAGACTTGTCCAAGCAAACATAAGCTCTAAGTTTAGAGATCCAAAGTAGACACGTGCCTTATAAATGTTATTTTCATAAAAAAATTCAATTATGTGCATATTTTACTAAGTTTTTATCACTCTATGGTTATCCCTTGTGTTCCTACTATAGTACAATACATTGTACAAAAAATACGTATTTGTTTAGTTACTTTTAATTCCTATCTTACTATATGACTGAGTCAATGAATATATAGATGTTACCAATTGATTTTATAGACCAGTTTCACTTATTCATCCATGTTTATCATGTTTTATTTTTTTCTTCATGATTTGTGTGTATTCATTGATCTAGATTATTGGCATTTGAACATGTACTTATTTACAATTATAATCTTTATTGTTTTTTTATGTGTGTGAGTGAAAATTTAGCATCTCTCTTATATGCAATCCCTTGGATTTATTTTTATTTTATGTGTGATCTTTGTGTATGTGTCATGGCCATGACTCTCATTTGATATTTTTTGCTCATTTTGTAATGCCATGATCAATATCATGCATCTCCCCAATTTTTTTAATTCAATGATCAATACCATAAATCTGGCTCAAGTATTTATATATCATTTCGATCATTTATTTACTATTTTCATAATTAATAACATCTATCTAGACATGACACTATGTATTTTTGGTTTTACATGTATCATAAATTACTATTTTTATTAGATTATCAATAGGATGCCATGATCTCCAATATTATAATTAATACTCTAGATTTTGATCTTTCTTGTAACATCATTTTAATAAATTTTATATTTTGAGATAAGTTATTACAAAATATTCACTACTCACCTCAAAATATGTGGCATACATAGTGGCTTTTCATAGATACTAAGCTGATATAGCTCATTACACAGATAAAAAAATATAATACTTGCTTAGTTGATCATAGTGCATTATTAATTTCTACCCCAAAATCATATTCAAACATAAATATGTCATTTCAATTATATTTAAGGATTTAGTTATCCATTATAACACACTTTCATCCTAAAATTGAAAAACAAAATTTTCCATATTTCTCAAAATTATACTTAGTCTATAAAACATTTTTCAATGTTTTTCAGAAATAGGGTTCATATTTATAGACATGATTATCTTAGATATTTTATCATATTAAGGGTATTATGTGTATCATGTATTATATAATTTCACACATGTTTACTCATAAATTCATTTGATATTATTTATTATAATCAATATACTCAAATATTATATTGGTGGTAGGTGCATGGCACATGATCACTTTTTGCTCAATTTTTGCACCATATTCTTTGTAGATGGAATTTAAATTCATGTCATTCTCTATGTTTTATATAAAAAATATATACCATATTATTTTTTCACTATCTTTACATGAAAAATGAATCTTATTCTATCTTTAGTGATTAATTTGACTTTTTTGCTTTAGTTTTGAGCCAAAATGATTATTGTAATTCATATAGGCATTCCAAGTAATTTACACTACCTTGAGTTGTGTGATGATGTATTAAAATTAATCTTTATTTCTTAATCAAATTATCCTAAAAATTAGTATTTTTTCATGTATATTCCAATCAAATTATTTCAAAAAAAAAACCTCTAAGCATTATACCCCTCTCTAGTCACTAATTTTACACTTGAAAACACAAAGGTTTGCACACATTAAAAATATGTGGTTTTTAATTTGATAAGGTAAAATTAAAGTTTTAAAAGGACCTATAACCACAATAGTTTAGTAAAAAAATTTCAATAGGCCATCAACAGGGTTGAGAATCCAAAAAACAAAAAGTTATAGTACTTAGAATGAAAGAAAAAAAAGGAAACTAAAATAGAACTAGGAGGAGAGTCCCCCTTAAGGGTCTTCAGAATCTACAATGTCCTTAATAGGTATAATCTAATTTCCCTTTGATATTTTATCCCAAGTGTGGTTCCTAGGGTCTTCTACCACTTCTCTAGGTAAGATCATTATGGGGCACTTTTTTCCTTTGGCTTGCATGGGGGATTGCTTAGGGGGGACCCCTTGGGGGAACCTTGAGGGGGGGACTTAAAACCTTTGGTGGTTGAGAGTTAGGGGACTTAAAGGGTTGTATAGAAAGGATTAAATCTTATACTATAGATTTATCCTATTTGTGGATTGTATTTTAGTCCTAAATTAATTTAGCCAGACCTAAACTTACTTGCTAGACCTTTGAGTTAAAATTCTCAAGTTGTAGTTTGTTCTTTTCTAGCTCCTTCATAACAATGGATTTTCCTTTCCAAGATATCTTCACAGGGGTTCTAATTTATATATAAATGAGTTTTGGTTTGGGGATAAATAGTTTAAGTGGAAGGTCATTAGGGGGTCTTTCATAAACTATCCTAGGGGGTGTGATCAGAGAATTGGTGAGATACTTTGGTAGGATCATCCAATAAGTAGTCCTCCCTAGAGGAGGAACCCTAGAGGGGAACCTCCCAATCATAGATATCTTTGCCATGTTTAACCATAAGGAGAATCAATACTTGGTGAAATATGGGATTTGTGTCACTCACTTGGTGCAGTAGGATGATACTCTCAAGGGACTTTAGGAGAAAGTAGGGAAAACTGATTTTATACCCAATGAAATGATTTAAAATTAGAAAATAGTGGGAGAAAATATGTGTATATTTACCTTCTAGTTTTATGTACCACATGATTTGAAGGCAAATATCAAGCTAGTAATGCAAAAGATCAGCTTAGGGAAAGCTATTTTTGTTTATCTACACAAATTTACTTGTTTAAAAAAAAGTGTTTTAGTGACTTGTTGATGACTCTAAATGTATTAGGTGTCCTTAGTGTTTAAAGAACACTTACTCATTTTCAAATTCTAGGAATTGAAATCATGAGTAGTAAGTTTTGGCAACTTTTATAACCTATGGTGAAATAGTAGTAGAGTAATGTTTAACTATTTCACAAAATTTATATCAATTGATGGTTGGGAACCCTCATGGACCAAATATTTTCAAAGTGTAAGTATCTATGCCAATACTAGTGAATAGTTATCAAAGCTTAAAATTTAGACTAATCTAAATGTACATTTACAATGAAATCTAAACTAAATTGATCTGGTTAAAAAAAGTAAAAGATAAGGGTAAGGTAGAAAGAGAATATGTGATTACTGATCTTAGTCCCAAACATTATGACAAAGTTTCAATTATGACTAAATATGCATTTAACCAGTATATATTACAAAATAGCATAAGCTTAGATCTCACTACACACCAAGAAAATGTTCAAGGATGATATACAGAAGTAGAAGTAAGAACTAAATTTACTTTAAAGAATTAAAACCACACTCAAATAGCATTAGAAAATTCTAATATAGAGAAAATAAAATGAAGCCAATTCAAGATCATTCAACTAATCTAACATAAGCACAAATTAGCAACCCTATAATCAAATATGCAACTCAAAATTCATAGAAACTATTCAAATTTAAGACTTAAGACTAGAAATTGAGATAAAATCCATGTAATAATTGAGACAAACAACTTGGATAATCTTTTTATAATTCCTTGATTCTATTAACTCCTCAAAATATACAAATTTTGCTCAAAATTCTCTCTCTTTATAAAATGGTAGTGTTACCTTTTATAGGAGGACGAAGCAGTATATCAGTCGGTTACAAGATACAAATGTACAATAAGTTAGGATAACTATCCTTTTTCTACAAAGTTATAGAATATATTTACTTTTCCAAAATAAAGTGACCTAGAGGAGATACACTAACAACTAGCATATGAATTTATAAAAGAATATTCCTCTTTTAAAATATTACAAATATTTTAAAAAATGGAATATTAACTAATTGGTGGGCCCTATGCTTGAGAACTCACTTACTACTACTAGAGGATGTTCATAGCCTTTTAGTGCTGCTCATTGATTAGCTCCAAGTCCAAACGTGGTCTTAAAAGACACTCTTTCTGATTATTAGCTAGAGCATCTAATTCTCTATCATTTTTGGTCATGGACTCTTTGATGTTCTTGGCCTCAACTATCCTTTCTCATACATTAAAGATCATATCTAATATCCTACTATTGTCCACCCTAGACTGGCCTTATCTTTTAATTTTTATTTCTTAGGTTATCAAGGTAGCCTTGTATTTAAACTCATCATCATTGATGATGCATAGGACATTAGGTTGTGCAAGGTCCTTAAGAATTGTCCTAAGGATATTTTTAATCCTTTCTCTTAGCTCCTCATCATCTTTCAAGAGTCTCTCTAGTTCCTTGTACCAAGAACATAAACTTTGGACCTTGTCAATAATAATTCCCATAATTGCATTCATGTGTCCCACTAATAATTTTGAAACCAAGAATATACTTTCCAGCCTGAATGTTGATCAACCCTATTATTTGATCCTTTGAATCTTGACATTGGGTTACTAGACCCTTATCCACTACATTCTACTATGCTAACACACGTTTCCTTAGCTTCACTACTTTTAAGGCCTTAAACATATCATAGAAATATTCATCAAGCATTTTGATCATTATCTCAAGCACTGATAAGACAACATGTGCCTTCAAATCCTCATTTTCCTTCTCTAGTTTGGATATTATTTTCTTCATTCCTCTAATGTCTACTATGACCTTACCTAACTAAGCCTCATCTGGGGTTTCAACATCCTCTTCATGGATGGGTATTTCACTAGGTTTTTTCCCCTAACTAGAGTTAAGCTTGCAAATGGCTTGACCTTTGAGAATGTGAACTCTTCAATCCCCACCATGGCTTTCATAGTTGTCACTCTCTCTAATCCACCTATTTTTGGATTGAATTGCATAATAGTAGTTGGTTTAGTGTACTTTAGAGGTTCAAGAGCCTCTATTTAGGTACTACTTGATGCTCTTAAAGCATCTATTTGCTTACTAGATGACCCTACAATAATCACTATTATTATTTATTCCTCCACCTTTATCAAATACCTTATCCATGGATTGATATAATTATGTACATCAATGTTGATAGTCTTGGTCAGGGCCCATGAGTGGGAATAGGAGGGGATACTCTAAATTTTTCCATAGATGAAATAATCAGGGATGATTGGTCCATGAATGGGGTATTCCTCATTGAATAAGTTGATTTCACTTGTAGGGTGAGTGAAATTCAACTTGGGCTTATTTGATCCAACTAGGAACATTACCAATTCTTATTTTCTCTTCTTTAATGGTATAAATAAGACAAGATCCAAAGCAACTTATTTTATTTTATCTTTCTCAGCCTCCTTTATTTGGGATTTACTTCCTCAGCATGTTTCCCCTCTTGATCTAAGCCATATGCCTCAACAATAGCCTTGAGGGCATCCTCCACTATCTCATTAGACTCTAGTGCAATCATGTTTAGGTATTCAACTAGAGATGATGGTCTTTGGGTAGGGACTGAGGATGATGGGCTCTTACCAAGTCTCTCTTCCAAATTCTCCTTACCAAGACCTTATGTAATCTATGTTTTTGGTTATTGCTTCTCTATTTGTGGTTTCTCTTAAGGTGGCCTTGAAGATCTACGTAGAAAATGTTATTGCAGAGGTCCCATTTTCCATATTTCTCCTGGTGGCTTCTCATCACTGGTTAGTCTGTGTTTAAGTCTAATGTTATATCCCTTGAGCCCAGCCAATACTTATTCAAAATTATTTGCTCTAATATATATGGTGTCATGGACACTGATTTGGTGCATTTTGGGTAATTTATTTGATTTCAAGGATGTGGAGACCATGCTATTAGGGTCCCACATCTTTATCTCACCGAATTACAATTTGAAATAATCCCTATGCCTAGCCATAGTATTTACCTAATCCTAATTTTGTAACATATTCTTTCCAATAGTCAAAGGAAAGGGATGGAGGAGGCCTTTTATCTTGTCTTTACAAACTTTATCCACACCATTAAGAAGTTGGTATGAAATTTATTGCTCTATCAACTTGATGGGAACATAAATAAGTAACCTATAAGGTTGGATCAAAATTCTTTCAATTTTGAGCATTATATAATCTAGATACAACTAGATGTCTCCCATTAGATCCACATATTTCTTGATTAGAGAGCTTATCCTAGGCATAGGGATCCTTATGATGGATTCTACCAAGGATTGATACACATAGTCATATATGAATTGGATGTTATGTCTATATTTGAATATGGGTAGCTTTGAATAGTGGTGGGGGACTGTGAATCTATGCTCAAGTGACTAATTTTTGATATGAAGGATTTGGGTGGAGGCTAGTAAATCATCCAACAAATAGAACATCATGAATACTTGGGTACTGGTCTTCTTATTAATGGATATGAATAGTCTTTCTAGTTATATGTTGATCATCTCTCCAATTAGAGGAGTGAGCCCTTTATCTATCATAAATTAAATGCAAGACACACAACTCTTGTTCACATAAGTGGTTGAAGGGGCTCTTGAGATTCTATTCAACAAAGTCATGATTACCCTAACCCCCTCTCTAAATTGTGAAATTGGAATATTTTTAGTAGGGTCTCAGATCACATGGCTCCCTTGGAGTAACCATGGCCTAAGTATGTGTCTAGATCATTCTTGCTAGTCCATTTTTTAATAGTGTGCAAATCCACTTGGGGTTTTATAAGTTTGTAATAACTCTCAAAGGATAATGGGGAAATGAATGTAATTATTCTAAATCTCCCTTCATGAATAATCAAACCCTACTCAATCCTATAGTCATTAAAAATGGGATCAAGGATGTTGATACAGTGGATTACCTCTAGTTTGGTGGTTGCATCATAGAGACTACCCATATGGACAGCAACTAGGTTATAATACCTTCTAGTTACACTAGAAATATTTTTTTCTTCTTTAATAATGGCCTACATCTCTTTAATGGTCTAAAAGATCTTAGACCAGTTCCTATTATCTATGCTCAATGCAAAAATATCCAGATCTATGTCTTTGAATACCCTCCCTTCATTATCTATAGACAAATACAACTCTGTCTCATCACTGTATTATTGCCTTTGAGATGCCATGGCTTCTAAACTTTGTAATTGCTTACTACTATATTCCAAATGGTCTCTAGGTTAATTATTTTGGTGCTCAAATCATAATTAGACTCTCTTTTAGCTTAATTGTGATCAATCTGAGCTCAAATTAGGGCTTTCATGCAAGTTTAAGGATCTTCTAAAGCTTTAATGGTGTTGGCTTACTTGGACTTTAGATTATGCATGCCTCAAATTTGATTTAGAACTTCGTCTTTATACAGTTGAATTTTTGAACACACAAGATCTCCACTTTTGTCACTTTGTGCTTGCATGGTACTTATTTGGAGCTTTCATGGCATTTTTCATAAATGCCTTTGAAACACTAGCCATTGGATTTTAAACATTGCCTTTTACTTTGCACCATTAGATCAAGATCCAAGTATTAAAATGGGCCATTGATCATTATATGGGGCCTTGTGTGTCATTGGCCACCTTGGTATTAAGCCCTATGGTTATGCCACTTGACATCTCCATGGGCTTTCTAAGCTCCATATCCTACATCAGTTGCATATTGAACATGTGTCTACCATGTGTCAAGCTTGTAGGCTCTTGTAGAACCATTAAATAGTCATGAATGATTTTGCACCATTGGATCAAGGGTCATGATGAGACATGGACTGTCATATCCTACAAGATGCATGAGATTTAATCAATACATAGTCATAAAATAACTTAGGGTAAAATATTTTAAGCTAATTTTATTTCATGTTAATAAACACACCTTAGACTTAAACTAGAATACTTTATGCTATGTTTTTTAAATCATAATATCAAATGACCCTTCTAAATGACATAAAACATGCTCCTTTGTAAAATTAAAAATGTTAGACAATTTTTAATTTGAAATCCTTGTGGACATTAATGATGGCCTCAAGGATGTCAAATGATGTTCATGAGAATGTTGAATTTAAGATCATGAAGTTCTTATTTTTTATGGGCTTAAAGTTGATGGGCATGTGGAAATTAATAATGGCCCTATAGATGTCAAATGATGGTCACATAAACATCAAATTTAAACTCATTGAGTTCCTATATGCAAGAGCACCATGTGGTGACTCTATAGGGCTTCCTGGGCCTTTTGACTTTTCAATGTTTTCTTCACTCCATCTGATCTAGATCTATGGGTGATCATGAATCATTGATCATGATTTAGGCACTTTTACATGATTGGTTCCTTTGAATAAGTGGGTCCCTTTGCTATCAAACTTCAAATGCGAGACTACCACTTGGTGACTTCATGGAACTTCATGAGCCTTTGAATTTTCAAATTTGGCTTCACTCCATCCAATTAAAATATGTAATGGAGTGTG
This sequence comes from Torreya grandis, assembly GCA_037957365.1. Lineage (NCBI taxonomy): Eukaryota > Viridiplantae > Streptophyta > Pinopsida > Cupressales > Taxaceae > Torreya > Torreya grandis. The sequence continues at coordinate 103,590 of JARHVA010003866.1, forward strand.
GACCATTGAATGTATAAAGGAACAAGGTTTTTAAGTGAGAAACTGGGATGAAATAAGACTTAGGATAAAACATTAAGACTAAGGACTCATTTGTGTTAATAAACATGAACAAGACCTTGGCATTAAGGCTTTAGGATAAATAGCTAACAATAAAGGGGTCTATGCTAAAAAATTCAAAGGATCCTATCAATCATGAACATTAGACTCAGGCAGATAGAAACTTAGGATAAATATTTAAGACTAAGGTCTCTTTTGTGTTGATAAATGTGAATGGGGACTTAGTGTTAAAACTTTAGGTTAATTTTTTTATAAAAAAGGATCATGCTTAAAATAAAAGGACCCTACTAGCATAACATTGGACCACATTAGAAATATAAAGAATAAAAGGGGAAAATAAAAGGGGACTAATCATAATTTTTAGGATAAGATTTGATCATGTTAAAAAACATGAACAAGCCTTAACATAAAAATTAGGATTAAATCCAAAATAAATTTAAAATATTACTACCAAATGCTCATGCTAAATGTAAATTTGAACCAAGGTTTTGAGCTAGGGTTTTTTTAAGGAGAGCTTTCAAAAAGTGAAGCTTAAATAGAGTTAATCTACAAATTTTAAGTATGAATCATCAAAAAGAGCTCCATGAAACTTGTATCCATATGACATGAAGACCAATTATTAGAAACATTAGGAAAGATAAAAGCAAAACCATAAATTAGTAAGCCAACTTTACCAAAGTGGATGATCTTTAAATTCTAATAATTTTTAAAACATGCCATGGTTTTAGGGTTAAGGTTCAAAATATCTCAAGGGTCCCAATTTCTAAAATGGGGGGTATGTTGACTTCAACAAATGGTTACTTCTAAAGGAAACATAGCAATATATTATAACTTAGAGACTCTAGTTTAGATAAACAACTAATTCATCTACTCCACTTGATCAATGCCATTATCCAGATCATTTTATGGTGGAAACAAACCTTGCACTTGTAGAATTGGGATCAAACATTTAAGACATAGCCATGTTATGTGTGTGATTTGATTCCACTTATTGTTTTCCATGGGATACATGGGACACATTTTAGGTTTCATATCTTTAATCATTAACACTAACTTGGAGCATGTTTAAATCTTCATTAAGAACCATGCTTCTAGTTCAGGGAAGGCATGGGCATTACTCTACTACCAACCAAGCATACATAGCCCTGATAGGGATGCCATTAGATCTACTAATGGCCTTGCTCTACTCATGGCCTTGTTCCACTATTAGTTAGGTATCCATATCCCCTATGGAAATTACCAGAATCACATATGCTTTAAAATATTTTGATTTTGCACTGAATTCTTATTTTTTATATTTTTAGATATTTTATGCTTTTAGCAAGGTTGAAAACTAGGGTAGCCAAGTTTAAGGATTTGATCAAGTATTTGATCTTTAAAAAATCACCTATGGTGGTAACCATTATCCTAGGCAAGGATGTTTGTTAAGTGTAAGCATGACTATGCCTCAATAGGTTAATTTTTCATCTTACAAGTTTAATTATTCTTAAAACCAGATTTAGGTCAAGACAATGTATAAGCTCTCATGGAGCTGCTGGCCTCTTCCATCAATCTTTATTAGTTTATTCAAATCACAACATTAGGAAAAAAATTTAGACCCATGGTAATCACATGTATTAGGTTCATACCCACATTCTTAGATTTTGGAGTTTCAAGAAAGCTAAATAAACTTTGAGTTGGGTTATCCAAAAGGACTTATTGGAAATAAAGAACAAGGCAAAAAAAACATGCAATAAAAAGTAAAAAATCAAGAAACAAAAGGAAACAAATAGGTATATACATGCTTATGTGAAAAAAATGGATAGGGAATATAGAACTAAAACAAGCTAACTATCCTACTACATAGTCTAGCCATCTTATAGAGTTACTCCATAAAGACCAGGAGGAGAAATAGAGAAGTAATGCTTGAGGTACTAACCATTGGTGGGTAGTGTGAACTCTACTCTTTGTAAGTCTTTGATTCCAAAGGTGTTATCTCCCAGTGTGTCTACAATTTGATAAGGGATAATCCACAAAGGTGTGAACTTGTCATGTTTTCCCTTAGGCTCAAATGCTTTGTCCCAAAGGAGAACTAAATCCCCTTGTCTGAACACCTTGGTCTTTGATATTTTGTCAAACCACCTCTTCACTATGGTTTGATGTATGTTAAAATTATAAAAGGCTTCCTCCCATGCATCTTCCATCTAGATGATATTTAAAAATCTTGAATTTGAAAGCTCCTAGCTTTCTTACATATAATCTTGCATGAATTTGTACGTAGGCAAATTGAGAGAGATAGGGAAGATAGGATCTTGGCCATATACCAATAGAAATGGTGATGATTTTAAGGCTTTATTGATCCTTATCCTATATATCCATTGGTTATACTTGGGAAGCTTATGCCAAGTCTTAGGCTTGTATACAATAGACTTCTTCATTGCTTTCATTATTTTCTTGTTGGTAGACTTAAACACTCCATTTACATAGGGGTAACGGTTGGATAAAAACTTGAAACAAATACCATTATAATATACCTATTATGTCATATATATGGATATAAATTTGGATCCATTGTCACACACCAAATATACTAGAGTTCTAAATCTCGTGCATATGTTCCCCTCTAAGAAACTGATCACTTCTTCCATCTTGCATTGTTTGGTAGCTACAGCTTCAGTCTACCTTGTGCAATAATTTATGGTAGTTAGGATATAATTTTAACCTTTTGATGAATTAAGGTTTATTACTCCAATAAATTCCAAACCGAATTATGCAAAGGGTTTATCAACCATGATTGGTTATAAATTCACTGTTGCCTTTGGTTCCTTGGTGCTAAATATTTGACATGAGTGACATTCCCTCACATGCTTATGAGCATCTTTGAAAATATTTGGCTAATAATAGCCATCTATAAGGATCTTGTGGGTTGTAGTATTTCCATATGGGTTCCCATTGCCAAAATTCTCATGGAAGGTGCTCATTATTTGGGTAGCTTCTTATTTTGAGACACATCTTAGGTAGACCCCTTCAAAGTTATTTCTATATAAAACCCTATCTTTGATCAAATAATGGGATACCTTGATCCTAAGGGCCCTATTTTGCTCCCTAGTTAGTCTTATAGGAAAATTATCATTAATTAGTAAGTGAATGATGAAATCATACCATTCACTAGCTTAAAATTTCTATTGATCAACTTGCATAATACTTAACTTAGGGATGATATTAGTAATCATTTGAATTAGACCTTGACACCTTACCAGTTTTGGAATTTTAATTCATATGTCATATTCTTGAAAAAATAACATACATTTACCTCTATGTTCTCCAAGTTAATTTTGGCTTAGCATAATATTTGTGGTAAGGTTAGGTATAATAGCATGCACCTTATTTCTAAGGATACAGTGCCTAAATTTCTTCACTGCCTTAACTAATGCATATGTTTATTTATCAATTAATGAATATTTCAATTCAACTTTCTTAAAATTAGTATTTATTAAAGCTATTGGGTGATCACACCCATCAACCTTCTAAGTTAAAAATATAGCCATAGTGTGGTTAGATTGAAAAAATAGAGATAGAAGTCCTTTGAAAAGTCAAGATTTATCAAGACTGGAGCTTGGCTAATTGCTTCTTTGATATTATTGAATGCCTTCCTAGACTCCTCATTCTATGAGACCTTGGAATCCTTATTTATCATGTCATTTAATGGATTTACAATCTCTACAAATCTAAAAATGAACTTTCTTACAAATTTTATCTTACCTAAAAATTATTTTAACTCTTTTCTACTATTTGGAGGACCTATCTTAGATATAGCTTCCACTCTTTTAGGATCTATGGAGATCCCATCTTTAGTAATGACATGACCCAAAAAAAATCATTAAATAACACAAAAGATGTTTTTTATGGGGTTAAAGGATATTCTATACCTTTTGCATCTCTCAAATACTTGTTGTAAATGCATAAAGTGATCTTTCATGTTTTTAGAAAAAATGGTTAGATCAGCCATGTATATAATGATACACTTACCAATCAAACCTTAGAATGCATGGTCCATGGCCCTTTAAAAATTAGTTCCTACATTTATTAATCCAAAAGGCATTCTTTTGTAGGTGAAGGCCGCCCATTTAGTTGTGAAATTTATCTTCATCCTATCTTCCTTGTCAACTAATACTTGGTTATATCTTAAAAAACCATCAAGGAAAGACATCATGTCCAAATTTGAAACAACTTGTATCACCTAGTCAAGATACAAAAGAGGATAATTATCCTTTTTAGATGCTTTATTCAAATTTTCAAATTTAATGCATAGCCTAATATCATCAGTCTTCATTCTGACTGGCACCAAATTGGCCACCCAGGTAGAATGCCCGATGGGAAACACAATTCTAGCATTTAATAATCTGTTGACCTCTTTGAATATCATTGGTTCTAAGATAGGGTTCACAGGTCTTTGATTTTTCTTGAAGGGTTTACAAATTTTTTTAATGGGTATAGTATGGGTGATGACTCTTGGATCAAATATCTTCAAGTCATCATAGGACTAAGCTATGATAACCTTTTACTTTATTAAAAAATCTTTGACCTTATTGTTCTCAATGTTAGTGCAAGATTTTCTAATGTAAATCAGTTGGAGTTGATCTTGGGGTCCAAGATAAACATCATTTCAATCCTTCCCACTTACTTTGGGAATCTTAGAAACCTCAATTGGATTATCTTGATCAAATAGCATCTCTAAGGCCATCATACCTCTATGAATTTTATTTTCATTTAGCTGAATGACTTTACCATCAAACTTGGCTTCTCTAAGTACATTTTCATTAGCCCCATCAATGATTTGAGACTAAAATTCTCTAGAATTACTCATGAAATCCAATATCTATTGATCATCACTAAAGACCTAAAAATGATTCACATTATCAAAGATCAAAAGACAAGGTATCATCTAAATGCTCAAGTTGGGTGAGTCTTGCTCAGGCATGAGGTTGGATGAATCATATGCTAACTCATAAATAGATTGGTTCTCCTCTCTATGGATGGAAATAATGTTAAAGGCATCAAAAGGCTCAATTAGATCCTAGACCCTAAACTTATACCTCTTGAGGTATGAGATTTTGTATTGACATTTTTTTCTTACCTAGTTGACTACTAGTTCTGAGTCACCATAGAATATTAGTTATTTAACTTTATTTTTGATAAAAAATTGTAAACATAAAATGAGGTCCTCATATTTAGCAAGGTTATTGGTATAATTAAACTAGATTTTATTTAAATCATGGTATTTCTTACCAATAGGGTTAGTTAGTACAATGCCTACTCCATATCTAACCTTACACCTAGCACCATCAAAATGTGGTTTCCATAGCCTAGGAATAACATGAGTACTCTTAGGATCACATATATTTTTAGTCTCTAGGGTGAAAACCCCTAAGTATAAGTCAATTATGTTAACCCTTTCATTCACAACATTGTACTCAGTAATCATTGTTTCATCCTCAGCTCTCTTTCAACCCTGATATGGTTTAGAACTCCTTTCCAAGGTATCCATAAATGTGAACAATCCATGGACATGTAGCAATTCAGAGCTTTAGTCCATTCTTTACTTAATAAGATCGCATAAACATCAAGAATGTCAACATTTTGGATATCAATAAACTATTGCACTCTAGGATTAGAGGCTAATTACACATGAACATTTAATAACTCCTTAATCACTTTGACTCTAGGATTGTCTAATTGAGTAAAAACTCTATCAAAATTAATAGGTGTCATTCTAAGTTGTTTATAAATATCTACTGGCATGATATTGGTGGATGCACTAGAATCCAATAAACAATTTTGCAAATTCTTACTAAACATCCTAATTGTAAGTAGGAAAGAAGGAGATTTTGACTTAGCTTTATCCATATCCATATTAGCGTTGTCAAATTTTGGTGGTTTATTATATTTATTTTATAATGATTCTAGTAAGAGGTCCCTTTGTTTTGTGATCTATGTTAATTCATGAAATGTGATGTTATATTTTATCTTCTTGATGTCTTCAATAATATTATAACCAGTCTTATTTGAAGAATTAGGAACATGAACATTATGCTTAGAGGTATTCCCTTTGTGTGGTTCTAGAGAATTACTTAAATATATTTATGTAGGATTTCTAAAGTTATTTGGAGGCATTAAGCTAGTCAAGGGCTACCTCTAATCTCTATTCCTCAAAAGATAAGTCTTTTTCAATAATTATTGGATGGCCTAGATTTCCTTAGGGATATCATTAGGTTCATTATCCTCTTTAAAAGGGAAATCAAACATATACACCATGAAAAATCTTGGTTTTTAAAATCCTTCATACCTGCACATGACATTCCAGTAGCTTCACAGATGAAATCCTTTGAAACATTAATGGTGATGTCATATATGGTCATTTTTTTATTTTTCTAGGCAATCACAAAGTCAAAATCAATCTCATCATTATGTTTTTTAACCTATTCAATTAACTTTGTGAGTATCCCATTTTTTATCTTCATCCATACTTTCTTATATTCATCAACTTCTTTTCAAGAAGTAGGTTCTAAACTATCCCTAACACCTCCTATGGAGACTATGTGCATAGAGATAAAATAGGTGGGATGAAGTTTTTGTAAGGAACAAATTCAAAAATTGTAAAAATTATTTGGAAGTCCATTTATAGGCTCATAAAATTTATTAAGGCCCCTCTCTTTGAAATAATTGTAGATCTATCTAATTGAGATTCACCCCTTCAAGATGAGGTCATACATGTGTGGATACATCATTTTTTTAACTTGAATTTGTACCTTTGGCTCATATGGCATTTAGAAAATTATATGGGATGTTTCCTACATCATGATAGTTAGTTAAAATGTGGATATCAACTCCAAAGCTGGCTAGAAGGTTGGCCACCCCATGTCCTTCTTATAGGTATGTATGAGTTGGATGTGAGGTATGCCCATTAGGAAATGTTTATCATCATAAATGATGCACTTGATGGTGTGTCAAGGTGTATTATTTCCTTTCAGAGCATTTAATATGTTCATGAAGTTACCCTTAATAAATATCCTACTATGGTTGATGTTTATCATCAACTGTATACCCCATAAGACAACCTTGGCCTCAGTTAGGTGGTTCATTAGGGTTCCCATTGGACCCATGTATACAATCAACATCTCTCCTTTATAATTAATTATAATACCTTAAACCACTATAGGACCTAATTTTCCCTTGAATGTGCCATCAAAATTTAGTTTTACCCAGCTTTTTGAAGGAGCCATCCATTTGATGTGCTTGCAGACTAAATATTTTGAGGGAGAGAAAAAGACTTGTTGGATGTCCCAGTTTTTGAGAATAAGCAAAGCTAAGGGGAAGGATATTTATCCTTAGGAGGGAAATCTTTCTATTTTTCTATAATGCTCTGGTAGAGGTAGGGAAGACACTTTTTAGCTGATATCTTTTGTTTAGAAAAACACCATCATTGTGAATTTTCTAAATACACTAGAACTAATGCAGGAGAATGAGGAGCCAAAGGAAAACTAGGGAAGGGATATTCTAGGGGGAATTACATTATATAGTGAGATCTAAGACATTATTTGGTTTAACATAAGCCAAGTTAAGTCTATTTAGTAAGTCATTAAATAGAGACAAGATGAATGGGCATTCAAGGAAAATGTGGCAAACTAAATCTTCTATACTTTGAAAAATTGGGCACATATTGGGAAAAATCAATCCACTTTTAGATATATTTTAAACTATAAATATTTTATTATATATTACAATCCAAAAAAATAAATTAACTTTGGGAGTTAGGTTATTTACCCAAAAGTTTATTCATAGGCTCCATTCACTTTCCAAGGTAAGGTTGGTGGCATGGCCCAAGACCATCGAGTAGGAGTTATTGTCTTATGCCCACCAAATAAAGTGATCATCCTTAAAGAATTAGGGGATGTGGGCCCATATTAATGTCAAGTTGAGGTTTTTAATAGCTTGAGACTCTTTCAAAGGTATATTCTCACTAGGAAAAACTTTCCAACACTTTGTTCCATCCTTGATTTCCTAGTAATCTTTCATTTTGGAGCCCCATCTCTACTTGAACTATCTTTACCATCCTACCTAGATCCCTTTAGTGGAGAGGGGGTGGGGGATAACCAAGTGTCCTCCCAAAAGTTAATTTTCTCTCCATTCCCAATTTTCCATAAGATGACTTTCTTCAATAGGTATTTATAGTTGGATACGGCTTTCTAGAAGGTGGATATATTAGAAGGGCCTTCTTCCCATAGGAAGGCATCCTCTTCCACTCCTTACAAGTACTTATCCTTTATATTTCTTTCTCATTCCTCATTTTCCTTTATCAGGCACTAGCCCATTTTCACCAACATGGCTCTATTCATGGACTTGATGCTTCTCAGGCCAAGACCTCCATTAGCTTTTGGAAGACAAACTTTATCTCACACAATAAGATTTAATTTGAATTTTTCTTTGGTTTTTATCCATAATAATGTTTTCTGGATTGTTTTAATCTAAGAGGCAATATTAGATGACATTTTAAAAACAAAAATTTGGTATATGAGAATGCTTTAAATTGAAGCCTTAAGAAGCTAGTATTTCCCTACATGGGTAAGAAGGTGACCCTTAAAAATGTGTATTCATTCCTTATAATTTGATGTATAATTTATTTTTAATTTCATATCTTCATCCTAAATAAGTATAGATCTATACATGTTTAATTATAAGTTTTCATGAAGCATAATTCAGTATGTGGTCTACATCTAAGACTATTCAAATGGGTAAGCTCAAATATTTTTCTTTATATTTTACCCTAGCACTTTCACTTTGTTACATTATTAAAATAAAATGATGGAATATTTAGTCACTAAAATTAACATTTAATGTTAAAAAATGCACTTGTGACAATCCTTATGAAAATTTAACATATACTCAATCCCATGATTCTAAATTACTATTCGTATACTTATATGCAAACAAATATTTTATATTTAAGCAATCATAATAATTAACACTCTTATTATTTATTCCATGTATCTTAAAATTTCTATAATACTCATTCACACTTCTAGTTTAATTGTCTCTACTCCTAAGACAAGACAACTTCATTAGGATGATCTTGTTCATCGGTAGCATGTGGAGCTATCAGTTTCATCCACCCACCAAAAAAGGATGAATTCTTAAGTTAAAACTCACCTAATGGATCATCCCTTTCAATTATTAATTTTAATTTTATGAAATCCCAAAAACACCACTATATAGTCACATTTACTATTCATTTGTTCACTAGCTATAAAGACGATTCTATATTGAAAACATAAAAATTATTCTAACTGTAAATTGGGAGGAAAACACATATTATTCCCAAATCTTAGTCCACAAAACCCAAGTATCCCTAAGAAAAATATGAATACACCTCCAAGTTCACAAGTATTTATTAAATCAAATTATTACACCAAGATTTCACCAGCATATAACATTACACCATTATTTCATACACACCATCACAACATGGGATAAATAAATGTTATTTGATCCCTCTTCAAAGTATGGGTATGTATGCATCAATAAAAATAGGAGATTTTAATGTCAATCACTAGTTCAAAATCTCACCCATTTTTACCCATTTAAGAAAATTTTCCTCATTATTTATTGAGCTAAGGTTCTTATTATGACCAATACACCCCATTTTCATATTTTAAAATGAGAACCCTCTTTTAACTTAAAAATTACATGTTTTATTCTTATTTTGTGTCTTAACCTTTTTAAAAAAATGTATGTAAGTAAATCCTATGTTGTTAAATATTTGAGTATAGTAAATCAGGGTAGAAATTTGTAATAAATACAACCACTGATATGTAATAGAATTAATATAATTTGACCTTTCTAAAAATAGTAATAAATAATGTAAATGAGAACTTAGTTGGAAAATGATTAAGACAGATGATCTAGAGGCTAAAAAATAAGTAAGAGGTTAGTTTTAGTGTCATAAATAGGATCTGAGTGTCAAAACCCCTCTTAGATAGTAGTACCCTAATTAGATAGTAGTTCTATGTTGCATTAGTGTCCGTATTTTAGTGTTAGTGTCCTCTTTCCATAACTATTCTAAGCTTTTAGGTGTACCTATGTTTATGTTTGTCAAGCATATTCCTGTGTGCATGAGTTTTATATCTCTATAGGTGACTTATTTTGACTAATTTTATGAGAAAAAATTAATCCTCCATATTGTTAGGATATTTGATTGCTACAAGAAATAAATTGTGTTATTAGTGGGGAAGGTTAGACATCCTCAACACCTCATTATGATAAGAGTTACGTACATACCAATACTCCAAAAAGGGATCAATCTTGATGTATTTTTCCCACCTAAGTGCTGGTGCAAGTGTAATTGAAGTTAGTATGATTATTGACTTGAGTTATTTTAATGTGTTTGAGATAGAAAATATTAGTAATTTGAGCTTAAGATTGTTTTATATCTTTGTATTCATAATTAGGGTATAATAGGGATTGATAAACCTTGATTATGCACAACTTGTTCTAATTTTGTCTATGTAATATGCATATAATTTCCATCTAGTGGTTAGAAGGATAAAATTCATGTATATATATATATATATATATATATATATATATATATATATATATATATATATATTATGGTGGTTTTGTAGGTGATAAAAGTGGTCTAGGCTGACATTACAATGTCTTAGATTTGAAAAGATATCTAGTTTTGGAAAAAGGAGGGAAATGATACCAGTGCCAAAATTGGGACACTAGTGGCATGTGGTGGTACTATCCCTATTATGGTTCTAGTGTGTAGGTAGCATAACCCAAGGCACCAAGGGCCAGAGTGTTATAATGAGGGTTTATGACTACTTTAGGGATGTCTTGGGATGCTTATGGCCCATATGAAGGCTAAATAAGTGTGAAAATAGGTCCTAAGATATTTTTATATGGATATGTGTTCTCAAGTAGCACTCTTATAACTCAAAGATCATTTTAGGTGATTATATTCCCACCCCCTTTATTCTATAAATTCAAAAAATTGAAATGACTTGGATAAATGAAAAAATGTACCTTGACTTACCTAAGAGGCAAAGCCTATGAATCTAGATCTTAGTATGTGAATGATCATCTATTTCATGTCCTATAAATGAAACATATATAAATCAGTCCTTACTTAGGAGATATTAAAGGTAAAGACAAAACTTAGTAAAGAGACAAGACTAAATATAGAAATAAAATTGGGTAAAGAGATATGAGAGGAAAATAATGAATGTACCTTAATGGGTACATGAACCAATGCATAAACCTAGTGATAATATGTGTGTGAAAGTATATAATGATCAATTTTTGAATAGATTATATTGAGATTATTTCTTAATTAATCCCCATGTGTGGGTAGCTCAAGAACTAAATTTGGTTTTAACTCTATCATTTCCCACCCCTACTTGGTGGATCATGAGTTGTGAATGTCTTGTATTGGATTCATGGTGTGTATAACCCTCTCATGTAGGTGGCTCAATAAATCAAGTAGACTATGATTCCATCATTTCCTACCCATGTGTATTAGATGCATCTAAAAATAAAACTTTATGACATAACTAGAAATGTCTAACTGGATATGTCTAACTAGAGATATCTAATTGAAGATATCAATTTTGTGGTCAATCAGGTATATTAGGTAGCTCTAGGTTATAGACTAGGAATTTAAGTCAAGAGAGGATGGTTAGTATTGTTTTAGTTCCAAAATGAAAACATAATGAAATAAAGACATTAAATAGCATAACATCTCTAGGCCTAGTCACTAGGGGGAGCCTAGTGAGGGAAAATCATTTGAAAACACAACTATAAATGTAAAGAAATAAGAAATTTGAACAAAAACCATAATTTTTTTACCAAATCCTTGATTTCTCCAAAAGGCTCATCCATTGGTTTGCTCAGCTTGTGCTTCAAGAGATCTTCATTAATGGAGTGTGGCTACATTCATCTCCTCTTGGAACTTTTGGCTTGTGATGGATTTGGCTCAATATTTGGGAATAATAACACTAAATCAAGATGTTGTTTTAAGCTATTTGGGCATGGTAAATTTGGCTTGAAACATCTTAAAAATCAATAGGCAAGGCCTCCTAGATATAGAATTTATAAAATGATCATAATGAACCTAGATCGTCCATCTCAAGATGAATATGTGTGGCTAAGGATCCATTAAATTTTTGAGGCCAAATTAAATAAATTAAATCATAAATATTTGGGATAGAGATGAATTAAAGAGGAATGGAAGGTCTTAATGTGGCATGGGATGGCTTAATCCTGATATTTTATGCATTTATGTCCCATGGATGTCTTTCCAAGAAATGATGTCATTTAATGATGTAGATATTCAACATCAATTTATAAAAATAAATATTCAAAAATCTCTATTAAATTATTAATTAGGCTCATGATTTTAATTAGTTATATTTAATCATGATTAATCAACTTTGATAAAAATCATGGTAATTGGTGCACAAATTAATCAACATAGTCAAAATGTCATATTATTGGTTCAAAACTTGACTAGATTAGAATTAGGATGTTATATTAAATCCATTGGATATTATATCCCATTTAAGATGTTTTCAAAAAAAATAAAAAAGGAACATGTCTTATGCAATAAATTTGGTAGAAAAGAGCAATCTAGAGTACCCAGGTGAGAAAAAGTCATTTTGACTCGAGATGATATAATCAAAGTTAGTTACTTCATAAATTATATTGCCTCATTTAATGATACTCAAGCCAAAATAAGAAATTTTATATAACCATTTAAACTCATTTAATGTGTTTTAGTTTTTTTAGGCCAAATTATGTATTTTGATAGAAATTAGTCAAAAACCTAGTTGGAGGTCATTGGTCACCATTTTTAGGTGTCTATAGTTTACCCCTGTTTGGGAAGGCATTGCAAGCTATAGGCATAGTAACATCTCAAATAATGAAAAGGTATTGCATGCCTATAACTTTAATGAAAATTGATGAGCTGTATGATGCCCCTCAAGGGAATGGTTAGCACAATTAAGTTGGAAAATGGTCCCTTGAAAAGAAAGAAGCAAAATGAGGGGACCAAAGAAAGGAAGATAATGGGGTGAGAACACAATAATTTTGAAAAAGTAGTCAAAATCATGGAGAATTCAAGTGGGATGGTGTACAATGGTTTTCTCAAAGGAGATTATAAGCCTTATACCCCAATAATAGACATGTGGTATGATAACACAATGATTTACCCAAAGGCAATTATAATCATTGAGAAGATGAAGCTACCCTAGTTAAGATAGACAAACAAGATAACAACATGTCCCTATTTGGGCAAAAATTAAGTAAATTGGTAATAATAGAATGATTTTCCTAAAGTTAGTTAAAGTCATTGATAAATGTAGGTGGGGTAGTGTACAATGATTTTCCCATAGGTAGTTATAATCATTAGACCTTGATTATGGTAAACATGATTGATTGGCTAATGATGATGATAAATTGACATAGAGGGAAATGATGAACTAGAATAACCTGTTAGTAGGGATATGCTCATTCAAACTAAAAATGGTTGAATATTTGTTGTTGTTTAATTACTCTATTTGGGATATGATTGGGATTAGATTGAGTTGCCAATATCAAGGAGATGTTGATGTTGCCATTGTTGAGTAGACTTCCTGAAGCTGATTTTTGTTATAACATTATATGGTAGGCATCATGATAGAATACCATTAGGATTGACTACTGTAATCCAATATTCAAGTGAAAATAATAAGCTAATGATAAAAACCATGATGGCAATGTAAACATATGAATATGGATGGATTCAAGTATATATATGCAAGGAATCACCAAATGAATGCATATAGATTGAATCAAGGCAACAATACTGAAAGCAAAAAAATAGACATAGACAAATAAGAAACAAAAAATAAAAAATAATGGTTAGTCCTAAGGTTAGTATAAATAACATGAGCTGAATCCAACAAACATTACCCCTAAAAAATAGGAGACAACTTAACAGATAAAAAAACAAGATGGGGGGAATAGAATAAAATGAAGGGAGTGGCTGATTTGTCTTCATATGCACTAGGCAAGTGGACACTACCTACATAGTTCCATGGATATAATATATAACAAAAAGTTTAGGCCAAATGTAGTTCTCCCAAGAAATGAGAAGAAATTGATAACTGATGAAAACAAACATGATGGATGCAATAGAAGAATAGGAATGTTCTTAAAAAATGGTAATATCATGGGAAAAAAAATCCAAAAAGGATGGAAAAACTAAGTGATAAGTGATTTTTTGTAACTTAGTAAGGTTTCCCAAAATCTTTAAGGCAAAGAAGTGGTCAACATTTTTATTTTTTCTAAATTATTTTACACATGTTTTTGGAATTTTTGAGTATCTCAACTCGATCGAGAATGATGAGATATTAAATGTTTAAATTTCAAAAAATGGTGAGAGTGTGTCTTAGGTTTCTCAAAAAATGGAGAGAGAGTGGCTTAGGGTGATTGAGTTGACCTCAATAAGTATAGAGAACTACCTACATAGTCCCAGGATAGAACCTCAAGTCACTATCATTATGCCTTCAAATAGAGGAATCTGATGAGTATAGTAGCCAATTTAAATAAAATAAGCACAGTTGGTATAAAGTCACATTATGGCATAGTAAATGACTAGTTATCATGTCAAGTCATGATAAATAAGTGTTGACCATAGTTTACACATAGACAGTTATAACTAGGATACAATGACATAGGTTAATGATACTAACTTGCCCATAGGTGGTTATAATTAGTAATAATACTAGTGAGACACTAATTTTCCCTTAGGCATTTAAAATCAATCACTCTTGGTATAGAGAATAGAATAAGAAATGAAGGATGTAACTGCCAAACTATTGTCATACTACTCCAAAATAATGCCTCTATCTAGAATGTGTGAAATAATTACTAAAACTAGATATAAATCCTCTTACTAACTATGGATCTAGAATGAATGGAATAAAACCAAGGTTATAGGGATGGGTAGGGTGGGAGGAAATAACTTAGTTGATGGGAATAATAGTAAAGTGAATAGGTGATAGGAAAAAATGATAGGTCGGTAGGATGATAGGATGGTAAAATGGTATAGTAAAAAAAATATTGATAAAATGATACAACTTAAAATGATCTTTATAAACAATACAACAAATCACTCAATCATAGTACTACTTGAGGTGGATAATGTTTATCAGCTCAACCAGTTCATGTTAGTCTAGTGCAGAAATCATGCATGCTCCTATACCATAGTTTGATGTAATGATGAAAGGACCAACCTAGTTGGGTTTAAACTTACCTTTGTGCTTCTTTTCAACTATGGTATTCTTTTGGTTCTCTTTAAGGACAAGATCACCAAGTTTAAATTCTCTATGTTTCATACACTAATTGTAGTGGATTCAAAGTTAGTTCTAATAGGCTTAGATATTTCCACTGCATCCATGTGCTTCTCATGAAGTAACTTTAGTTATAACAAGTGAGCTACTTGATAGTCATTATAATCTAGGACATGTTTGAAAGAGATGCGTAAAGAAGACAACTTGACCTCGATGGGAATAATGGATTTAGTATCATAAAAATGTGAATATGGAGTGGCTCTTATGGGTGTATGGTGATTATTATGGTATGCCTAAAGGGTGTAGAATATCTGAAGGTGCCAATCATGACTAGCATCATTGACAATCTTTTTGAGAATACTAATAATGGTTTTGTTTGATGCTTTGGCCTGAACATTACCTTGAGGGTAATATTCCATGAAGAAATGTTGTGTGATGTTATATTTAGTACATAGCTTTTTGACATACTTATTCTTGAATGATCCTCCATTATCAGATATAATGTCAAAATGGGTACCATAGCAACAAATGAGATGGTTGAAAATGAACTTGGAAATTTTCTTTCTGATCACATAAGTGAGGGGTATAGTTTCAACCCACTTAATGAAATATTCGATGGTAGTGAGGATATGTTTATGGCCTTTAAATGAGGTGGGATTGATCTTCCCACTGAGGTCAATGCCCCATGTAACAAATGTCCATGGTGTTAACATTAGTTTTGTTACCTTTTGAGTCGCCCTTATTCAATTTTTCATGAATTTTGCCATAAAAGAAGTTCACCCACTTATCACCTTTTGTGTGTGAATTTTTAAAAGAATTGAACCTTTGAACTTGAACCTTTCTTAGAGTTAAAGAGTTCAATAAGTTCAATGGTTCAATAGGTTTAATTTTTCAAAGTTTAAATTTTCTCAAAGTGAACTATTTTTCCCTATGTGTATTTCAATTATGACTTTGAACCTTTCAGTTGAACTTGAACCCTTTAGTAGAGTTTAAAAGTTCAACAGTTTAAAAGTTCAATACTTGATGTTTTGTAAAGAGTCGTGTTCACTCAGTTCCCTTGTATAAATTAATGTATTATTGAACCTACCATTTGAACCTACCACTTGAACCTAATGTTTGAACCTACATAGTGGAGTTCAAAAGTTCAATAGGTTCAATGTTTCAAAGTTCAAAGTTTTTGGAAAGATCATATGACTATTGGTCAGTCTATGTAGTTCATCTTGTATCATTGAACCCAAAAATTGAACCACATTTTCAAATTTTCAATGGTTCAATGGTTCAATGACTATACTCTCATCTCACCCCGAGGCTTTCTCTAAGTTAAATTTAATGAGAGATTTAGAGGATAATATATTCGAAACTCATTATAAAGTGGAAAATTTTGAATTTTCACGAGGTTATAAATAATCATTACTCATCAAAATCACGCATAAAAAATGCTCACCATTAATGCATATGTCAGAGTGCATGTCTTATCAAGCATGTTTAGCATGTATTATTTTGGTTTAATTATTTGATCTGGTTAATATCTATATCAAGAGAGAACAATTTAAATTTAGAAAACTAGCATACTGGACTATACAAAGGAGAATAACATAGGTGGTATAAGATATTTGTTGCTCAAATTAATAGTGATTTCAGATAAATTTAAGGTGAGTTTTTTTCTTACTATAAGTTGTTTCCATTACTTGGTTATAAAGAAGAATTATTTTGAGTTCATGTAATTATTTAAGAAGTTCAAAAAAAATTCTTTTCATCATATCCTCCAACTTGTAGCCATGAAATCTACATGTCTCGATTACGATCATGGTCTTGGTCTCATATGTTATCTTCTTGAAATTAGGGACACCTCTCTGGTCCAATATGAATTGGAAGATTTTAAGGAAAGGGCTATAAATCTTGTGTCAAATCTTATGATGTAGAAGATAGTAGAAAGTGGTTTGGTTGAAGTGTGGCCTTTCCCATAGCTATACAATGCCCTAAATTGGTTCTTGAATGCATGAATAGATATGAACCTCAGAATAGGTGCATCAGGACTGTAGATGGTAATGTTTTACTACATATCAATAGACAAACCCTAATGTCTGTGATGAGAATTTCTCCCAAGGAACCATATTTTGACCTCAGTATCACTTCTTCATATGGTTATTTTTTATTAAAGAAATCAATTTACAAGAATGTGATTTCAAGGAATTGGATTTTGAAATTCCAAAATGGGGGTTCAAGACTACCCAGACCATTAACAAGAAATCACATGATTCCAGAAATACAAGATATTATAGCATTACTATACAGGATAAAGGGCTATTCTCATGCATATTATTTGGAAGAGTGGATGTACTTTTTCATATAGGTAATCCTCCAAGGAGAGCAATATTTGGATTGGGTAGAAATTATAAATGAATGTTTGCATCTGGGTTTAAGTAATTATTTGGGAAATAAAGAGTTTTATATGTCTTCATACCTCTTCTATTACCTGGTGTCTACAAGATAATGGGTAGGATTACCTCATGTGCCCTTGGCTGAGGACAACAAAATTTATGAGTATTACTCATAGTTACAAATGCGTAATTTCTATGAGGATTATAGGAGGGTTAATGATGTTTTTACTAGGAAAATGACTTTTGAATTATCAAACAATGTCAATAAAAGGTTATTTGATGAAGCTATGTAACTAATCAACATTTATGGTGGTTTCTTCATTCAATTTTCCAAGTTCACTTATATCAAAGTTTGATGTTTTGATGGTGAACTTTTGAGGTTACCTAGGTATGTTTTTAACCAATTTGTGTTAATAGAAGTCTACAGACAATTAACACATGTAGATAAAAAATTCCCAACGAAAAATAAATCTGGTATATCTTTTCCTATCTAACTTAGATGTTATTCATGCAAGTCAACAACTGATGATTTGAATTTAGAATTATATCTTAAATAATTCAATCTTTAGTACTTCATATTCAGATCCCAATTTGATAGCAAAGGTTTTTCTAGGGATAACTTAGATCTTAGAATAGGGTATAGGGTTTTCATATATTCCTCAATTGGAAGATTATTGGGAGGGTTGCTCAAATGAATTTGAGGTCAGAAGAAGATTGTGATCCAGGTTCTCCTTAGGACAAATAATTTCTCTTAATATAAATATGGACATTTTTAGAATCTTTGATAATGAAGAATAGGTGACTGATCCACAATTTGAATAGATAAAATAATCATCTATTCCAGAAATTAACTAGAAGAAAAATGAAGAAGATAGAATTGAGGTTAAGACCCTCCCAGTGATAAGGAGAACTAAGAAATGGTTGAGAGAGAAAAAACTAGGAGGATCTTAAAACATAACTTCCCAGAAATATACATCAATAATTGAATCACCATCCCTAATAATCTCCTCTAACTAGCTTATTGTTATATGTGATGTAGGTACTTCTAGAGCAAAAATTGGAAGGCATCCTATCATCAAAAAATCTAAGAAGGCCCTTATAACTACTCTGTCTCCTCGTGCCACCAGATCAAGGACCCAAAGTAAGAGAAAGAGTCAATTTTTTGAAAAAGTAATTGTGGATTTGAATTCTAAAGAAGATTTAGAAGAAGCCAAAGGTGATAAAGAATCAAATTCATCAAAGGTGGAAGAGGTTAGTGCAGATCAATAGACAATGATTCTTTCTAATTCTAATAAACTAATGATTATTTCAAATGTAGCTTTTGATCAACCAAATCCTAATAAAGAAGTCTCTACCTCTGCACCTAAGTGGCTGGAAAGTTCAACCAACAATAAAAGGAAAATAGTATTATTTTCTTTACCCTTGGAGGATATGGTGAGTAAGTGTTTAGAGAAAACTCCTAAATCTAAAAACTAAAAAATAACATCCAGTGTAGATGTCAACCCTAAATCAAAGGATTGGAATGCAGAAATAGCCTAGCCAAGAACCAATGAGGAAGTTCAAAATCCTACAGTTTAGGATTTTATAATCGAAAAGATAGATCTTGGGACTACATCATATGTCGTATATGTGCATCACTTTGAAGCATCCACTAAAAGGATAATCAACAGAACTTGGAAGGATGAAAAAGATAAAAGGGATTTCAAATAGACTATGTAGTAAATGGTAGAGTACATCGATGCCATTCATAATCTAGATCCATAACCAATTGCCCAATTTCCCCTATCTTTTGACACAAAATTGCCTATCAATCAAAAGATGTTAGAACAAATACATAGAAGCAAAATGGTTACCAGGGTATTTGATAATTGGTTAGATGCCATCATTCAGAAAGGTATGGAATACGTTCATAAACTAAAGACTGTATATGATCTAACCACAATTATTGTTGAAGATTTGAAGACTCAAAATGCTTTGTGGATAAAAGATGAAGGAAAATGGATGAGTGTGATGAACTAGATTGATGACCTACAAAAGTATGGAATAACAAAGTTTTTGTTAAAAAAGAATTTAATTGGACTGGATGAAGATGTATTATATGTAAGTAAGAAAAACATTAAATGGAAGAATTCAATATCCAAACAAGGGTGAATTGAAATCACAAAAATGATCAAGGAAATAACTAAATTTATTTAGTCATTATAGCATGATCTACAAAGTATTGATGTCAAATACATAAAAGATGATGGAAAACCAGAAAAGGACATAAATATTGTGATTCAATCCTTTAAGGAAAAGATCAACATCATTAAATAAAGTGATAATTTATTAACTAAAAATTTCTCTTAGATTTCAAAGGTAGAGTCACTTCTTTGTCATTACATCGACACACTCCTAGAGTAGGTAAAGAAGATGGGAAAATTTTGAAGGTAAGAAAACATCTAGAAAGCAAGAATAAAACACGTCAGTATTCCCAATCTCTCAAAAATTTAGGAGTTTATTACAACATTTCAAGAGTGGAAATCTCAACATGTCTATCCAACTGAACACAACAAATTTGGAGATCCTAATCTATCACTTCAATAATGATTTTACTTACATAGTTTCTTTTATTTGGTTATTCAATTACTTTTCTATTCAAAGCTTGATCTTTAAGTGAATTTGTGAAAAAACTAAATCTCGTATGGGTCCGAGTTACTTTAACTCTGTTTTAGTTTGAAAGAAAGATTAAAGATGGAAACTATATATATTTTAAAAAGATGGAGATAAAGAGATAGAAAAGAAAAGGGGTTAAGAAATTTTATAACTAGACCACTATTGTTGACAATATATATGATGTTTGTCTAAAACATTTTTAATCTATGAATGAAAAGGAGAATCAATTACTGCATACTTAGATCTATACGTTTGAGTATTTGAAATTAGGTTTTTTGTGAGAATCTTCTTTCATATAGTAATTACTCTCTCATTAGACAATTTATTGTGTGTGTTTTATCCTTTACTAGTTCAACAATATATATGTTTATCTATTTGATTGTTATTGAAAATAGAATCTATGTTTTCTATTATCCATCACTATTATAAAATCTTGCATTCATAACATGATGATGTGTGGATGTTAGTTTACCTTTAAAACACTTTCTAGTTAAAAGTGAATCTAAATATTTGAATTCATTAAAAATCTTAAAGGGAGATGTACCTTAATTTAGAGGGGAACTAGTCTTAATAGTTCACCCATTTATTGTTTAACTTATTTGTTCTTGAAAGAAGAAGGGTATGGAGTCAAAATAATTTTTTTTTAGATAAGGACAAATCTGTTAGCCAATAATTTTTACTAAAAGATTAGTTGCCTTAATATGAGGCAACAATGGTGCTTCCACATGAAAATATAATTTTTGTCTTTTAACCTTATCTTGGTTTTCAAGATGAATAGGAAGATATTATTAGTCAGTTAAATACTCTTGCTTGGCATTCTCATTAAAATATTGATGATTATAGGATATCAAACAAAATATTAGAAAAAGAAGAAGAATTGACTGATAATATGAGATTGTTGTTACTCAGGTAAAGGAGGAAAGTATAAAATGTAGCAAGGAATTAAACCCCCTTGAAGTGTGAAGTTAATAATTATAATATCATAAGCTATATTCTAGAAGATACACAAGGTCTTTGAAAAGATAAGGGATTCATGATTCCACTTTTCAAACATTGAAAAGCTTAAATTTTCCTTATATTTATACCTATGTTAGAAAATCTAGAAGTAGACCTACTAGCTTTCCTAAACCCTCTACATCCTCTGTCTATCAATCCTTAACTCTTTCTCGTACTATCTTTCCTTCTGTCATAAGTTTTGTTTCAATGGCCCAACCTTGGGTTGCAGCCACAAGGCCTCTAAATTTAGTGGCTAACCTGAATCCTTTGCCTAAAATATTAAGGGAAAATCTACCCAAATTTAATGGAGATGGAATATAATCACTAGAGGAACATTTGAGTGCCTTTACAGTGGCATGTGGTGTGTTAGGTGTATAACATCAAGATGTAGCCATAAGGCTTTTTGTGCAAACTCTAACTAATATTGTACCACAATGGTTTTATTATCTAACTGATTCCTCAATCACAAACTGGAATGATATGAAAAATGCATTTGACAATAGGTTCAAAAGCACAAAAGATGAACATTCCCTTCTTGCTCAATTGACTTAGCTCAAGAAGGAGATACATGAACTCATGAGGGAATTTATAGCCAAATTCAATAGAATTGTGCACAAGATTCCTACTACTAAAAGACTGACTGCTGAGAATCAAAAATGTTTCTTTATTAATTTTATGGATCTTGATATAAGTTTTCATCTTAGAAAAGGCACAATAATTGGTAGTTGAGTTAGAGGATGATCTTATTATGGCTAGAAAATGGAAGAAGTAAGTCCAAGTACCTAATGATCATCGCTCATCCTCTATGGATATTGTGGTTCAAAGGCTAGTCAATGATATGATTATCCTTCAAAGACAAAAATTGAAGACTAGTACTTCATTCCAAAAACCATATCAAGATATTGGCAGAAGAAATCAATAAGCAAATGTTGGTAAGACATTACCACTTGCATCAACACAACCAAGATTGACTATTAAAGCACCTCCTAGAAGAAATAACATGTGTGTCTTTAATTTGAATACTGATCATGATGGAAATTCTTGTCCAGAGATGCTTAGATATACTCAAATGACTGCTACTCAAGATGCCTTAGGAGAGGTTACTAAAGAAGAAAGAAGCTTTGAGAGACCTGGCAACTCTGAAATACACTTCCTAGAATATGATTCAGATTCAGAAAGAGGAGGTGAAATATTAGTTATTCTTGAAGATCCTTCATGTGCTGTGCTTACTAGAAGTCAAAAGAATCTAAAGTTTTATAATACTCAAGAAGTGCCCGTTAAAGGTAAAGAACCTTTTACTAAAACTTCTGATGCTAAGACACAAGAAATTAAATTGTTACATATAAATTATTGTGAGACTTCTTTTGATATTTTATAATTTTTTAAGTCTAAAAAAATTCAAATATCCCCTACTAAATACCCCAGGTTAAAACCCAAAGAACTTGATAAATTGGTTAAATGTGTCAAAAATTGTCCTACACAAGTTGAACCTAAAAGTCAATTAAACATTAACATTGAGTCTCCCATTGCCCAATTATTTACTTCTCCATGTGAATCACCCACTCATACTTCTAGAATGACCCTCAATTCATTTTATGATACTCCTTATATGGCTGATATGAAGCCCAACCCATTTTATATTTCTTTATTCATAAATGGTCATAAACTCAGTAATTATATCATAGACTCAGGTGCTTCTGATAATATAATGCCTTCTTCTGTAGCCAAAGGCTTAGGCTTATTCCTTACAAAATAATTTGGTAGATGTTATTCCATGGATGGCAAATAGATTTCTTTGCTCAGAAAAATTAAAGATGCATGATTTGCTCTTACAACCTATCTTGATAAAAAGGTGATGTTGACTATTTTGGTAGCAGATATTCCTACTAGTTATGGGATGTTGTTGAGTAGGAATTTTTACAAATATTTGGGAGGGAAAATTAAATTGGATTGGTCAGAATCGATAATTCTAGTGGGAAATAAGAAAGTTAAGCTAGAACCTAAACCTAAATGCAAGTTTATAGTATATCCTTTAGATGATCCTAAGTCTTAGATTCTATTTGAAGAATGTGAATTTGGTAATTATTTTCTCTCCTCTAAAGATTTTATGGAAGAATCTATCCCAAAGTATGTTCATTCACTTGATCTATGGACCATGGAATTTGATGGTAGTTGTGCTACCACTATTTAAGGAGCAGGAGTTGTGTTGATCTCACTTGAAGGTGAAACTTTTCTTTACTCTTTCAAACTAGAATTTAAAAACACTAATAACAATGTAGAATATGAAGCTTTATTGCTTAGTTTAAATTAAACTAAAGGAAAGGATGTAAAAATACTCAAGGTAAGAGGAGATGATGAATTAATCATCAAACAAGTGAGAGGCATTTTTTTAGTTAAAAATGATAGATTAAGACATTACAGAAATAGAGTTTGGGATGATATAGAATGTTTTGATGCCTTTTCTATTGAAGCAATTCCCAGAGACTAGAACACTCAGGTAGATTCTCTAGCAGTATCATCTTCTCTTCTTCTCCCACACCCCAATTTCAAAATGGATTCATATAGAATAGAACTAGTCTATCATCCTAATGTCTTGGATAATGCTGAAAATTGGTAAGTTTTTAAGAGTAATAAATAGATCAAATTGTTTTTGGAGAATGTTGATATGTTCTTGGGGACTTATTTTGAAGGTTATAAAATATAATGTAAAGAATTTAGTCCTGATCTAGGTATCAAGCCAAAATATGATGTAATTCAATTAAAATTAAACAAAATCCCTAAAGGATTGGTCTCTCTAGAACATTTGTTCACTACACAAGATGAATATACTAAAGGCAAACTTGTCCAAAATTTTAACAAAATGAAGGATTATGAGAAAATCAATAGTGGAAGTGAGACTGACCCTAAATGGATCTCCATTGGTAGGTGTTGTTCACCAGAGGAGAAAAAAAAATTAATTAATCTATTGATTGAGTATAAGGATGTCTTTACTTGGTGCTATGATGACCTTAAATATTTTAGCCATGGACAGTTTCAGCATCATATTCCTTTGAAAGCAAATGCAATTCCATTCATATAGAAGCTAATAAATTAAAACCCAAAAGTTGTTGAGGATATCTTTAAGGAGATTGACAAGATGTTGAAGGATAGGATTATTTATCTAATTCATCACTCCACCTGGGTGGCAAACATTGTTCTAGGATGCAAATATAATAGAGAAATAAGAATCTATGTTGACTTTAGGAATTTGAACCAAGCTAGTTAAAAAGATAATTATCCCTTACCTATGATGGATCACATCTTGAGAATTATTGGTAGGTTAGAAATGATGTCCATGTTAGATGGGTTCTTAGGTTATAATTAGATAAGTGTGGTTGTAGTTAACCAACATAAAATTGCTTTCACTACACCTCAAGGAAATTTTGCTTATAACCATATGCCCTTCAATTTGATTAATGCTAGTGTAACTATAGAGTAAAAATTTACTCTACATTCCATTCTAATTTTTAGTCGCGCATCATGAATTTTTGTCTTCGCATACTTTGGTCTAAGATGACGGAGTTTTGAAACAGAGCACAGGCTCTATCTTCCTTTTTGATTCATTTTTTGTCTAAGTGTCAGGATCAAGTAGAAGTTGATAAGCGTCATCCTCCGAGGCATCCTTCCTCAAGTGGAAATGCAAAGTGTCATCAACTAAGGCATCTTTTATATTTTCTATGAGTTGGTCAGAAAGTGCCACATATCTCATAGAGACTTAGTAGAATGTGCCAAGTGTTAGCATCTACGGTTTCATATCGGCACCTGTGTTTCATCTCTTTTTCAACAGAAGGTTTCAAAAGCTAAGTATCGAGATCAAGTGGAAAATGCCAAGTGGTAGTTACAGAAGGTCTCAATGTTGTTTTCTAAAAATGATGGAAGATTCCATGTATCCCAAAAAAGGAGAGTGGAAGCCACCACATGTTGAAATCCAAATTATCTTCAATTTTTCTTCACTGATATAGCAAAGACCGTGGTGGGTCTTAAGTGTTGTTTATGAAGCAAGCAAAAGCTGACAAGTGTCATTGTCTATGTAAATGAGAAATGAGACCCATTTGTTTCTATGGTATAAATAGAGTAAAGAGGAGACTGCCAAGTGTCATCTTCTATAGGTTTCTAAAAAGGTAGCTAAAAGAAGTGAAGATTACCATGTAACCCCAGATAAATGAAGTGGAGATTGTCATGTGCCCTTTAAAAAAGTAGAAAATATTGACACCTATTCCTATGTCCCTTTTAAAGTTACTCAGGTAAGAAATGCTCTAGGTCTTATTTTCTTTTAAGCGATTGAAGTTTTGAGGAAGTGGATAATGACAAGTGTCAAAGGCGGAACACTCCTGAGCAAAGACACAAAAGAGTATAAGTTACGTGAAAAGTGCCATGTGTCTTTGATAAGTGATATAGAATATGACAAGTGTCATCCTCCAGTGCCCTCTAAAAGTAATAAGAATATTTTCAAGAAATTGGCTAAGTGTTACCTAGCATTTAAGAGAAGGGAGCGTCCTACAATCTGTTACAACCAATGAACTGCCAAAAGATAATGAATTTCAAAATCTATAAGATATCTTATATTAGACAGTTTTAGTTGGGGGGGATTTCATTTGGGATGTTAGATTGGAAACAAGCATACAATCCAAAGTGGATCCAAGGCTATAAATAAGGGTGCAGAGATCACCAGAAGAGGGGGGAATTATCAGAGAGAATTTTTGAGAGAGAATTATTGTAAAGAGTTTAGACTTTCTAGAGTTGTGACTAAGTAATATCATTTGCTTTTGTCTCATTTTCTTGAGTTGAAAGGTTTATATAACTGTACATGTTTTTGTGCCTCTTATATGACTAGAAAATTCAAATAAGAATATTGAACCCTATGCCTTTGTTGATATTTTTTGTGTCATTTGCAAAAGTAGTCTAGGCTGTAGACTTTCTAGAGTTGTGATTAGGAATGTCATTTGATTTTGTCTCATTTTCTTGAGTTAAAAGGTTTATATAATTGTATGTGTTTTTGCACCTCTTATATGATTGGAAAATTCAAATAAGAAGATTGAACCCTATGCCTTTTTTGACATTTTCTATATCAGAGCAAAAGTAGTCTATGCTATGAGCCTCTGTTTCTATTGTTTCCATCTTTTACATTGATCATGCACTTGTTTGCTCTTAAATGTAAATGAATCCTACATATAGTCTCACTGTGATCAATATTAAGGTCGAATTACATTTAGGTGCATCACCATAGATTAGATTTCATTTTCTTATATTTATGTTTTTGATTAAAATTCTTATCCCTTTTCCCAGTATCTACTCAATTTAAAGAAGAACCAACTTCTCAAAAATTTGGAGGTTGTTTCAAGACGTAAGTCCCATATATTGAAACTTCCCATTGTTGTTGATTAGAAATAAGCACAATTTTAAATCATGAAATTTTTTTGGCATGCCTAGTGGGACCAATCTTGAAGTTTCTTTCAAGATCATATGAACCAGAGAGCTATAAGGAGTCATAGTTGTGGACCGGTAACCAGATCACAATCTGCTACAAATCTAGGTATTCTTTTTCCACCTTTGGTAACTAGTCTAAGAAGAAGAGTCAACCAATTTGTACCAATACCAAGAGTAAATATGGAAGCCCCTATACCCCCAAGAAATTATGCGAGTTAGAACACTGGTAGTCCATTAGTCCTCCCAATACCACCAGCCACTTGGGACCCTATCCTAGTGAATGCCCTAAAATCTCTACCTAAATTTAGTGGGAAAGACTCTAAAACACCTGAAGAGCATCTACATGATGTATCAGATGTTTGTGCTATACATGTTGTCACACAACAAAATGTGCTCATAAGATTATTAGTAGCTTCTTTTAAAGGGAAAGCTTTAGAATGGTACAGGTCCCTGACCCCAACTACCATTTCTATGTGGGATCATCTTGGAGATATTTTCTTTGAAAGATTCATAGAGAAGGGTGATATGTCTTCTTTATTACAAAAATTAATTACCATTCAAAGGGCACCACAAGAAGCCATGATTGACTTCAATTCCAAATTTCAAAAGACTTGGGAAAGAATCCCTGTTACAGCTAGACCATTACCAGGTATGGCCATAGTGTTTTATCTTAAGGCTTTGAATTTAGATATATCTATTATGATTCAGTCATTTGGAGGACACACTTTGCCAGAGGCTTATGAATATGCGGTCAGAGCTGAGAACAATTTAATAGATGCTGGAAAGTTACCCCCAAGGCCTCTCATGCCCATGTTCCCATAAATTTCCTTGCCATTACCTCAAGAAGTCCCTAAATATGTAGCCCCACCTGTGTCTATGTACACCTATCCTCAACCATCTACTAAAGAAATTACCCCCACTCAGTCATCTGAGTTAGATGATATCAAGAATATCCTAAGGACATTTTCTAATGAGCTGATCAATATAAAAAGATAGCAGAATACTTTTCCTAGGCCTCAATATCAAGGTTATGAAGGAAAAAGATTTCCATCTCATCCAAACCAATACCAAGGTCCTCCAACACAAAATAAACATCAGCCAACAAATCAATTAGTTGCAGTCCCCACACCCTCACAGACTATTCCTCCCAATTCAAATAGGGAGATTGTTCTAGGGTAAAATAACTATGCAGATAATACTAATGCCTGGTGTTTCCCTTGCAATAATACTCATACACCTAGAGATTGTCCTATGGGTAATATACAACAAAAGGTAGCAGAGCAAAGAAGAATGGATGGTCAGTTTGCAAGTTCGAGTGATAATCAAGCCTATCAATCTTCTGTTATGCAAAATTTAGTCCTAATGGCTCAGATGCAAGGGATGTCCTTGCAACAAGAGGAAGAAATAACCCTAGAACATGCCTTATTCTCATGGGTTGAAGATGAAGAATCATTTTTCTTGAATGAAGCATCTACATCCAAAAAACTAGTGGTGCAATCTGATTATTACACGAGATCAAAGAGAAGGATGGTGGAATAGCCTGAGATTGTAAATAGTCAAGTCATGGAGAATCCTCCATTTCAAGGACAAAGAGACACTAATTTCAGACAAGAAGTGCCTCAGCTAGTGCAAAATCAAGGGACTCCTGCCCAAATCCAAGAAAATACAAGATATCCTTATTTTCAAAAAGCTCAAACTCTGGGACCAATAAATGTGGTGGATCAATTGAAGAAGACTCCAGCACAAGTATCAATATGGGATATATTGGCTATTCCTGGATAGAAAACACTACTACAAGAAGCTCTGCAAGGCCAAGCAGTGCCCAAAGGTACTGTTACCAAAGAAGGACCTATTGGAAAAGAAAAGCTCAAAGATACAGTCCATCTATAGACAATAGCCCTAGTGAATAATATAGCAGAAGTAAGCAAATCCAAACCGGATCCCTTCTATTTAATTTTAATAGTTGGCAAGAAATTTTTGCATAATGCAATGATTGATTTAGGGGCTAGTACTATAGTAATGACCAAGCAGATAGTTGATGCTTTAGAAATTAAGTAAAAACCACTCACTAAAGGAGTCATACAGTTAGATGGCAAAGCAGTACAAATAATAAGGAGAATTAAACATCTCTAATTACAATTATATGCTTGTCCTAATATAATCGTAAATCAAGATGTAGTAGTGATAGATATACCTCCTATTTTTGGCTTATGTTTATCAAGAGACTTTACAACCAAAATAGGGGGATATATGTCCCTTGATTGGTCTCATCTCATCTTAAGAACCAAATACAATTCAAAGATGAAGATCTTGTCTGAACCATTATATAAAGATCACATCACTAATGAGCCCACTGCAAAGTTAGAGGCAGCCCATGTTATGATGAATAAAGAAGAAAGGGTTTTTGTCAAAGAGCTAGGTGAATGGACTGAATATAATCATGAAGAAGAAAATGATCATTTATTAGCTATGATTCAAAGTGACCCATATGGAAATTATGACTCTATTGGTCTAGGAACTTACGTTATACTTGATGAAGATCATAGAATTCCAAATGTTCTAGAGGAAGAAAAGTCAAAAGATACCCCTTCTATCAATCCTCGGGCCTCTTATGAAGAAGAAATAATTTTTAATTTTCTTCTTACTTTGCAAGATGATGTAGAGGAACATAGACATTTCCTGGATCATGGTTTGAATGATTTGTTTGAAATCATTGGGTTAGGTTATACCATTTTTCAAGATAGCTATGAACTGGTTGCAGATGAACAGAAAAGCATTGAGCCTCAATTACATGTGCAAAATTATTACAAACTTTCAAAATTATCCTTTCAAGATATTAGTAATTTTGAAGTTATTAAAGAGGATGATCATGTAGTAGAACCTGAGTTTGAGGAAAAAGGAGTTAAGTTAATAAATTATATATGTCAAAAGGCTTCTGTTGATGAGTAGATGGTCATTAACTTCTTGGTAAGACATCCCAATATCAAGAGCTAATATTCGATGAGCTTCCAAGAACAAGAAGAGATTATGTATGTCGAAAGCATGTTTGACTCATACTCACTCGAATGTAGACAAATCAATGTGGCATACACAAAGGGAAATTCACCAAAGCTATATCCAATTCAATCACTTATATGGAAATATAAGCTAGCTTGTCATGAAAGAGACTTTATAAATTCTGCTTTTGATCCAAGAGGGAGATAAAGATACTTCATTAATGTAGTTAGGTAGTTTCCCCTTTCTGTATTGCTTTGTTCTCCTGCTTTGTTTTCCCATTTTTTGTTTTCCCACTTTTCTTTTAAATAAGTATTCTTTGAACACGTAGTCGGCAGCTCAGAATTTTCAAATTTTTCAAAAATCTCCAATACATTGAATGTCTCCCAAATCTTTAGAAATTCCCAAGGTACCTTGCGCTACCACTTGCATAACATGTCTATCTCACTATTCCATAAATATTGAGTAGGATCTACTAACGGTTATCTGAGTTTAATGCCATTTTGAGACTTGATAGGTCAATAAATACCTCTTAGCAGGAGTTAAAGTTTACAAGTTCTCAAACATTATTGCATCTACATGAAAATATTATGTTACTTGCATTTTTTTGTTCTTAGTAAACTTGCTTCAGTGAAAGTATTTCCATTTTGCAAAAGTTCATACAAGCTATCACAGAGAAGATATAAAGATGGAGGGGGCACAATCTTCACAAGAAAGAGCTGGGATGTATGAATCCTTTGATAAGTTTCTTACTAGTAAATCATATGCTTTATTTCCTGCACAGCCATTGAAGACCTATCCACGGACCAAGTTTCTTGAAGCTGGTCAAGCAAGTGACCCAGCAAAAATAAAAGATTATGCGGATGGCATCATGGACCCAATTTTGTAGAGAGCCAATAGAAAAACTCTTAGAGAAGGGGCACATCAAAGGTGTCTACAAAGGGCCAAAGTAGATCAATATGAAACATTCACCATGAGGATATGGACCTCACAACTAGCTCAATTCATTGTCCCAGTTGTGCATCCATGCCCTAACCTAGTTGAATTATGTGTAGACTTGTTCCATGCACCTTCATGCACCATTCAACGAGGTTCATTCAAGGTGTAAATCACACCATAAGCTATCAGGGATATGTTAGCCCTGCATCATGATAGTACAGCTACATTTCCCACTATTGTTAAAATGTAAAGAATGTGGGCAAATATCAACACTCAATTAAGGTTCCTGAGATTTGAATTACAAATGGGTGATGACACTATGGTACCCACACTCCCTGCCCCAAGAGCTCAATTCACCCAGGCTAGCCAAGATGCATTGTCAATGATGGATTTCATCTTTGGCATGAAATATGATATGGTAGTTTATGCAGAACAAATGGCTATTCTCTTTAGGCTGAAGACCATTGATAAAACCTAGGAGTATAGGCTCAACTTTTCTAAATAAATTGCTTTCTCAATGGTTGAACAACTGGCGCATTTCAGATCAAAAGGAGTGTTCAAGTATTCTTCCTACTTTTTCCACCTCATGTTTTTTCAAAACTCTAACCTATTTGCCCCACATATGTATCTTAATATGTATGACCTAGATTTTGATCTCCAAAGGACCATTCCTGTGTCTGCATGGACACAGATTTTGTCAAAAACTAGTGACCCGTATGAATTCTGGGAATCATATGTCACCCCTACTTTTTGCCACCTCAACCCCAAACTAGTTATGAATAGATTATTCCCAGGTGTTTCAAATCTTCTGTATAATTTGCCCAATTCCTTTCGATTTATATTTTGGATCCCACCATACCATTATAAGAGTCCATGGTTTTTATGGGGAACCAATATTGCTACCTAAGATTTTGACTCTTAGGTTAGCATTCTTAGAGGTCACTAGGTAGGTATCCACAATTGACAATGAATTTGGCGCTGGGAAGAGGATAATAAAAATGTATAATCTACCATGGAAGACAACCAACATGGTTTTGGAAACCAGAGACGCTAAATTTGTGTTGCTTAGAAAGCTAGCCTTTCTAGGTTTCCTTTTAATAGAGGACAAATGGGTTTATGACCCAAATGATTTCATAGCCACCTAGATAAGAACTAATAGAGTCATAATCATAATTGCACATGAGGGCCACCCCTTTTGGGAAACTAGGAAAAATACTAGGGAAGACACTCCTAGATTTTATGTTGAGTTAACAGACTTACCCCTTCCACAAAATAGGCCATGGGAAACATTCTATGTCAAATAAAGGGATTATGATCCTAAATTCAAAATGACATCTAGCTTAAGAAGAACATTAAAGAATAAAGATTGGGATACTGAGAAGATAGAGGCCTATTGGAAATATAGGTAGGAAATTTGTCAAACAACCCATTCTTTTAGAAACATAGACACAGATGAAAGATGGGAAGAACTATGGGATGAGTGTCATCTCTCCCTTGCATCTAGCCCAGAGACAAGTAATTTTTTAACACCGGGTTTAGAGTAGGAAGCTAGGGCCAGGTCAAGTCAAGAGTCATAAGCCTCAGAGCAAATTGTAGCTATAGTAACTATATTAGTCTGGCCTCAATCTCTCAGCACCATAGAAATGTAGAAAAGTGTGGTGCCTTCATCATCACAAGCTTCCCCATCAGCCCCGGTTATAGATATTCCTAGTTCTCCATAAGAAGTAGATGTGAAAGGGAAAAAGACACAAAAAAAAGAAGAGACACCCAAGAAATGAAAGAGGGTGCAGTTTCAATTTGATTCAAAAGAGGAGATAGACACCACATAGTGCTAATTATAGGGTATTGTAATCACTCCTCATGTAAGTATTATTCCTCCCTCTCCTTCTGAGTCTATTTCTTCTCCCATTGGCATGATGATTTCATCTAGCTAGATGACATCCTCTACCACTTTTGCCATTCCCATTTCTCACTTCACCCCATTTGTGCCACCTCCAGCCTTAACATTACCTCATTTCTCTCCCTCTATTCCCAAGAAGCTTTCCCCTCATATTACCCATAGCCAACAATTGGCTATTCAATATGGTCTACCACAAGGACATCCTTTTGCAGGTGGACACATTACCTCTCCTTTTACCTTATAGACCTAAGAAGATGCTACTAAGAAGGTAAGGGAAGCCCAAAGAGAGAAAAATAAGATCAAGGAAAATAAAGCATTGGCTACACCCCATCTACGGTCACAATTTGACCCCATTCAGAAGCAATTGATGGTGACCCATTTGTCACCAAATGTATTAAAGCCAATTGAATAGATGCAGCTAGAGGACTACATGATGAATGCAGTAGCCATCGACATGTCACTCTTTAGGCCATAGGACAAAATTGAGCTACTGATTGAATCCACTTCTACAGTTATTGAAGACTACTTGAAGATATCAAGAAGGCTACAGAAGATGGAAGCTGAGCTAGCCAAGGAAAAGGCAAACTATAACAATTTGACCTCAGAGATCAATATTAAAAACAATGAGATAGAGAATCTGAATAAATAGTTGTAAAATATTATTTCTCTTCAGACTCACCAGGTAGTTCAGGCCTAAAATGATTCTTTAAAGGCAGGGCTCACACAGGTAAAGGATGTGGTGATGACCCTTAGGTGCTTAAAATTAGTGTTGTAAGAAAAGTGTGAGGAATAACTATTGTAGGTTACCCAATTCCAACAAAAGTTGTTGGCAAAATAGAATAATGTTGTGGCTGTACAAGCCCAATTTCAAGCAAAGCAACAGAGAGCAACACAATTGACACTAGAGTTGGCCAATAGCCCAAAGAGTGTCAGAGTATTAAGTTTGGTAAGGGAGCTATATGAATCCATGTGGAAGAGAATCTCTTCAGAGATTAATCAGCTCGAGCCTTCTCTCACCTTCCTGCTAAATGCACAGAAATTATGCAAAAAGGTGGAGAGTTTAGTTGTAAATACTTTGGCTACAGTCTCTAAGAGAGTAATAGACTCGCAAATGTTGTTGAAAAATATTTATGATGAAATAGATGCAACATTTTTAGGAGTAGGAATCAATGACATAATGGTCACTGCCAAGCGAGTAAATGAAGTTCTCAGTTGCAATTCCATAGCCAATAGTTGCAAGGAGCTTCTAGATGTCATGAAGGAAGGAATCAATGAAATGAAATAGCATGTTGAAGATATGGTACAATTAGGTCTTCCTTCTCTATTTCTTGATGACAATGTTGTGCTGATGGTATAAGAAATTGAATCATTTCTATTGGCCAAACAAAATGATCAAATAATTTTCTAGGATCTAAGGGATGGTTCATAAATCCTTGAAGTAGAAGCTGTCTTGGTTCCTGTTTCCTAGCTCAAATTCAAATTGAAGGCTACTGTTCAAATTTTAAAAAAAATTTCACACAAGGATATCATTAACCTTGATTTATCCTTCAATGAATTGTAGAATAAGCAAGGGTTATCTGATGAAGAGTGGTCTACCTACTAGACATCATTGTTGAAGCTGTGATTTTGAAATTTTGACTTAGTAGGAGTTGTGGTTTCTTTTTGAGCAGGCTCAAAAGTCTTAGGGGTCACCAATAAATGTAGAGTAAAAATTTACTCTACGTTCCATTCTATTTTTTAGTCATGTGCCATGAATTTTTGTCTTCACATACTTTGGTCTGAGATGATAGAGTTTTGAAATAGAGCACGGGCTCTATCTTCCTTTTTGATTCATTTTTTGTCTAAGTGTCAGGATCAAGTGGAAGCTAACAAGTATCATCCTTTGAGGCATCCTTCCACAAGTGGAAATGCCAAGTGTCATCATCTAAGGCATCTTTTATATTTTCTATGAGTTGGTCAGAAAGTGCCACATATCTCATAGCGACTTAGCGGAACGTGCCAAGTGTTAGCGTCCACGGTTTCATATCGGCACCTGTGTTTCATCTCTTTTTCAGTGGAAGGTTTCAAAAGCTAAGTATCGAGATCAAGTGTAAAATGCCAAGTGGCAATCACAAAAGGTCTCAATGTTGTTTTCTAAAATGAAGGAAGATGCCATGTATCCCAGCAAAGGAGAGTGGAAGCCACCACGTGTCACGATCTGAATTATCTTCAATTTTGCTTCACTGATATAGCAAAGACCGTGGTGGGTCTTAAGTGTTGTTTTTGAAGCAAGCGGAAGCTGACAGGTGTTGCTATTTTTGTAAATGAGAAATGAGACCCGTTTGTTTCTATGGTATAAATAGATTAAAGTAGAGACTTCCAAGTGTCATCTTCCATAGGTTTCTAAAAGGGTAGCTAAAAGAAGTGAAGATTACCATGTAATCCCAAATAAGTGAAGCAGAGTTTGCCATGTGTCCTTTAAAGAAGTAGTGGAGATTGACACCTATTCTTGTGTCCCTTTTAAATTTACTCAGGTAAGAAATGATGTGGGTCTTATTTTCTTTTAATCTGTTGAATTTTTGAGGAAGTGGATAACAACAAGTGTCAAAGGCAGAACACTCCTAAGCAAAGACACAAAAGAGTGTAAGTTACACGGAAAGTGCCATGTGTCTTCAATAAGTGCTATAGAACATGACAAGTGTCATCTTCCAGTGTCCTCTAAAAGTAATAAGAAGATTTTCAAGAAATTAGCTAAGTGTTACCTAGAATTAAGAGAAGGGAGCGTCCTGCAATCTATTACAGCCAATGAACTACCAGAAGACAATGCATTTTAGAATCTATAAGATATCTTCTGTTGGACACTTTTAGTTGGGGGAGATTTCATTTGGGTTGTTATATTGGAAATAAGCAAAAAATATTGAGTGGATCCAAGGCTATAAATAAGGGTGTAGAGATCACCAGAAGAGGGGGGAATTATCAGAGAGAATTTTTGAGAGAGAATTATTGTAAAGAGTTTAGACTTTCTAGAGCTGTGACTAAGTAATATCATTTGCTTTTGTCTTGTTTTCTTGAGTTGAAAGGTTTATATAACTGTACATATTTCTTTACTCCTTATATGACTGGAAAATTCAAATAAGAAGATTGAACCCTATGCCTTTGTTGATATTTTCTATGTCATTTGCAAAAGTAGTCTAGGCTGTAGAATTTCTAGAGTTGCGATTAAGAATGTCATTTGCTTTTGTCTCATTTTCTTGACTTGAAAGGTTTATATAACTGTACATGTTTTTGTGCCTCTTATATGATTAGAAAATTCGAATAAGAAAATTGAACCCTATGCCTTTGTTGACATTTTTTGTATCAGAGCAAAAGTAGTCTATGTTATGAGCCTCTATTTCTATTGGTTCCATCTTTTACATTGATCATGCACTTGTTTGCTCTTAAATGTAAATGAATCCTACATATAGTCTCATTGTGCTAGGATTAAGGTAAAATTACATTCAGGTGCATCACCATAGATTAGGTTTCCTTTTCTTGTATTTGTGTTTATGATTAAAATTCCTATCCCTTTTCCCAGTATCTACTCAATTTAAAGAACCAGCTTCTCAAAATTCTAGAGGTTTTTTCAAGACACAAGTCCCATATCTTGAAACTTCCCATTGTTTTTTATTAGAATCAAGCACAATCTGAAATCATCAATAGTAACTTTTCAATGGGTGATGGATTCATACTTTAAAGATTTGAAAGATATAATCATTGTCATTTATCTTGATGATTTGACTATTTTCTCTAGAAAAAGAGAGGATCATCTGAAGGATTTGGAGACCATTTTACAAAGATGTTAGAGTCATGGGATAGCTCTTAACCCTAATAAGTCAGTCTTCTATGTTATAGAAGGGAATTTATTGGGACACCTAGTTTCAAAAAGTGGAATCAAAATTGACCTAGAAAGAGTTGGAGCAATACAACAACTAAGCCTTCCTTCTAATAGGATTGGAGTTAAGTCTTTCTTTGGCTAGATCAATTTTCTTAGAAGGTTCATTCCTAATTTTGCTAAGATTACAAAACATATTGTGGGAATGATGAGTGACAAATAAGCATTCAAATGGAATGAAGCTGCTAAGAAAGCATTTCAAGATATTAAAGAGGTGATTGGATAAACACCTACTTTAGTAAATCCTAATTTCCAAAAAGATTTATTATTTACTATTATGCTTTAGAACATACCATGTCTGGTATCTTGTTAAAAAAAATGAAGCAAATGTAGAAGCCCTAATAGCCTTTATGAGTGTTCTTATCAAGAAGCATGAACTTAAATATTATTTAGTTGAGAAATAAGCTTTTGTTGTAGTAAAGACTATTAAACAATTTAGATATTATATAATTCATTCTCATTCAGTTGTACTTGTTCCTAGTTTAGTTGTGAAAAGCATTCTGACTTAGCAAGAGGTTGGGATGAAAAATAGGGCAACATTGGTTGCTAAAATTCAAGAATATGACCTGGAGATTAAGCCAACCAAATTAGTTAAAGGTCAAGGTTTGTGTAAATTGATAGCTAGAAGTAAAGAAGAAAAAGAAGAAAAACTTCCTACTATCCTATTGGTGAGCTTACAAGATCCATGGTTCCTAAATGTGGCACACTACATTACTTATGGAGACTGTCCCAACCACTTATCCTCAAAAGAGAAAACAAATCTGAAGTTAAAATCAACAAAATATGTGATTTGGGATGATATCTTATACAAAAAGGGATTAGATGGAACCTTTCTGAGGTGTGTAGATAAGGAACAACAATCTAAATTGTTGGAATTTTTTCATAATAAATCCTATGGTGGACATTTCTCTTCTTCGATCACAGCCTTCAAAATCATTAAAAAATGTTATTATTGTCCAGGTATGTTCAAAGACGCATATAAATGGGTGGCTAACTATGAAAAATGCAAATTGTTTTCAGGAAGACCACAACTTGAAACATTACTTTTGACACATGTCATTATTGAAGAACCTTTCAAACAATAGGGATTAGACTTCATTAGGCCTCTTTCACATCCTTAAAGTGCTAGTCATACACACATTTTAACAAAAAATGATTATTTTATGAAATGGGTTGAAGTAGCCCCTGTGAAGATAACCACTTCAAAAGTGGTATGTAATTTTCTCAAAGAAAATATAATGGTACATTTTGGTATTCCTCAAAATATTATGGTAGATAACGCTACCAATTTTTCTTCAATGGAACTTACTTCATTCTGGTATAAACATAGTGTCTCTCTTTCTCACTCATCAAATTATTACCCTCAAGGGAATGGGCAAGTAGAGTTTAGTAATAAAAATTTGATATCCATCATGAAGAAATTGGTTAGTGATAACCCTAGATATTGTAATAAGAAACTATATGAATCACTTTGGGTTGATAGGGTAACCCTAAAAAGAGCAATAGGTTTGGTACCTTTTGAGCTAGTTTATGGGATAGGAGTATAGTTATCATTAACTCTAGAATTATCTATAGCTAAATTACAAAATGTTATTGAAGATTAGTACTTTCAAGATTATTTAGAGAAAAGAGTTATTTACTTAACTAAAATTGAGGAGGAGAGGAATGAACTGGTTGATCAGATTACTGCTCATCAAACTATGGTTAAAAAGACTTTTGATCAGAAAACTAGACCTAAAAAGTTCATGGAAGGAGATGAAGTATTGATATGGGATAGAAGGAGAGAACCTAAAGGAGCACATGGAAAATTTGATTCACTTTAGAAAGGACCTTTCAAAATTCATCAGGTACTTGGTCCTAATTCTATTTAATTGGAATATCTTGATGGAGTTGTTTTACCCCTATCCTATAATGGACAGGATCTTAAGTTGTATCGACTATGAAACAGGTGTCTCCTATTTTATACGTAGCCTTTATTTTTTTGTCACATTTTATGTTTCCTTTCCTTTTTTTTTGTTTTGTCTTTCTCCTTTTCTTCTGCCTTTGTGTCTTAGTTTATATGTAACAAGAGTTTTTGAGTTCCCTGCATTTTATCATAAAATGCAATCCCTAGTCAGAGCCAATGTTACCTTTTGAGTCACCCTTATTTAATTTTTCATGAATTTTGCCATAAAAGAAGTTCACCTACATATTGCCTTTTGTCTATGATTTTTTAAAAGAATTAAACCTTTAAAACTAAATCTTTCTTGGAGTTTAAGAGTTTAATAAGTTTAATAGTTCAATAGGTTCAATGTTTCAAAGTTCAAAGTTTCTCAAAGCAAACTGTTTGTCCCTTTGTTTATTTCAATTATGACTTTGAACCTTTCAATTGAACTTGAACCCTTTAGTAGAGTTCAAAATTTCAATGGTTCAAAGTTCAATACTTAATTTTTTTAAAGAGTCATGTTCACTCAATTCCCTTGTATAAATTAATGTATCATTGAACCTACCATTTGAACCTAACAATTGAACCTAATGTTTGAACCTACATAGTAGATTTCAAAAGTTAAATAGGTTCAATGTTTCAAAGTTCAAAGTTTCTAGAAAGATCATATGAGTATTGGTCAGTCTATGTAGTTCATCTTGTATCATTGAACCCCAAAATTGAACCACATATTCTAAAGTTCAATAGGTCAATGGTTCAATGGTTCAATGACTATACTCTCATCTTGCCTTGAGACTTTCTATAAGTTAAAATTAGTGGGAGAATTAGAGGATAATATATATAAAATTCATTATAAAGCTAAAAAATTTAAATTTTCACAAGGTTACAGATAATCATTAATCATCAAAATCATGCATAAAAAATGCTCACCATTAATGCATATGTCAGAGTGCGTGTCTTATCAAGCATGTTTAGAACATATTATTTTGGTTTAATTATTTGATATGGTTAATATCTGTATCAAGAGAGAATAATTCAAATTTAACAAACAAGCATATTTGATGATACAAAGGAGAACAACACAGGTGGTATAAGATATTTGTTGCTCAAAATTTTAGTGATTTTAGATAAATTTAAGGTGAGTTTTATTCTTACTATAAGTTGTTTCCATTACTTAGTTGGAAAGAAGAATTGTTTTGAGTTCAAGGTATTATTTAAGAAGTTTAAAACTTTTTATTTTCATCATATCCTCCAACCCATAGCCATGAAATCTGCATGTCTTGATTACGAGCATGGTCCTAGTCTCTATGTTCTCCTCCTGAAATTGGGGACACCTCTCTGGTCCAATATGACTTGGAAGATTTTAATGAAAGGGATAGAAATATTATGTCAAATATTATGATACAGAAGATAGTAGAAAGTATTTTGGTTGAATATGTGGCCATTCTCATAGTTATATAATACCTTGAATTGGTTCTTGAATGCATGAATAGATATGAACCTCATAATAGGTGCATCAGGACTGTTGATGGTAATGTTTTACTACATATCAAAAAACAAAACCTAATGTCTATGATGATAACATTCACTTTATTTGTAGTTGATAAGGATCTATGTGTAATTAACTAAAGGCTCCTTTGGCTTGCTTGGCTTGTGCTTCAAGAGATCTTTGTCAATGGAGTGTGACATCTCCTCTTGGAACCTTTGGCTTGTGATGGATTTGGTTCAATATTTAGACATAATAACACTACATCAAGATGTGGTTTGAAGATATTTAGGCATGGTAACTTTGGCTTGAAAGAGTTTAAAAATCAATAGGCAAGGCCTCATGTTTATAAATTTTACAAAATGATCAGAATGAACCTGAACCATCCATCTCAAGATAAAGATGTGTGGCTAAGGATCCATTAAATGTTTGAGGAAAAATTGAATAAATTCCTTCATAAATATTTTGGATATAAAGGCATTATAGAGGCATAGAAAGCCTTAATGAGGTATGGGATGGCTTAATCTTGATATTTTATGCATTTATGGCCTAGGGATGTCTTTTTAAGAAATGAAGTCATTTGATGATGCAGATATTCATTATCAATTTATAAAAATAAATATTCAAAAATATCCATGAATTTATTAATTAGGCTCATGATTTGAATTAATTATATTTAATAATGATTAGTCAACTTTGATGCAAATAATGGCAATTGGTGTACAAACTAATCTAACTGGTCAAAATCTTATATTATTGGCTTGAAATTTGATTGGATTAAAATTAGGATACAATGTTAGATGAATTGGATCAATTATCCTATTTAGGATGTTTTCAACACAAAATAACAAAGGTTTATGTCTCATGGAAGAAACTGGGTAGAAAAGAGCAATCCAGAGTACCCAGGTATAAAAATGTCATTTTGACTCAAAATGATCTGATCAAACTTAATTTATTCATAAATTGAATTAACTCATTTAATGATAATATAGCTAACATTATAACTTGTATATAACCATTTAAACTCATTTAATGTGTTTTAGTGTTTTTAGGAAAAATTATGCATTTTGATAGAAATTGGTCAAGAACTTAGTTAGAGGTCATTAGTGGCTAGTTTTAGGTGTCTCCATGGATCACTCAAGAATGAAAATTATTGTATATAGATTAAGTCATGAATTTTGTGTGTAAATTGGAACATAGTGTCTGATGTGTAAAACATGGATGTGGACCTATCTTAATTTTAGGTTGAGGTTTTGAATAGCCTGAGACTCTTTTAGAGGTAGATCCTCACTAAGAAGAAATTTCTAGCACTTTGATCCATCCTTGATTTCTTAATAATATTTTATTTTAGAGCCCCATATCTAATTGAACTATATATACCATCCTACCCAAATCCTCTAAGTAGAGAGAGGGGTGGGGGATAACCAAGTGTCTTCCTAAAAGTCAATTTTCTCTCCATTCCCAATTTTCTATAAAATTTCTTTCTTCAATAGGTCTTTATAGCTAGATATGGATTTCCAAAAGGTGGATCTATAGAAGGGCCTTCTTCTCATATGAAGGCATCCTCTTCTACTCCTTCTAGGTACTTATCCTTTATGGTTCTTTCCCATTCCCCATTCTCCTTCATTAGGTGCCTACCCATTTTTGCCAACAGGGCTCTATTCATGGATTTGATGCTTCTCAGATCAAGACCTCCATTAGATTTTGGAAGATAGGCTTTATCCCATGAAATAAGATTGAATCTAAATTTTTCTTTGATTCCTCTCCATAGGATGTTTTTTTGGATTTTTTCAATCCTAGAGGCAACATTAGATGACATTTTGAAAATAGACATTTGGTATACGAGAATGCTTTGAATTGAGGTTTTATGAAGCTAGTATTTCCCTTCGTAGGTAAGAAGGTGACCCTTAAAAATGTGTATTCATTCCTTGTTATTTAATGTATAATTTTAATTTTTTAATTTCAAATTTTCATCCTAAATAATTACTTATCTATACATGTTTAATTGTAAGTTTTCATGAAGCACAGTTTAACATGTGATCTACATCCAAGCCTACTCAAACGGGTAAACTCAAGTATAATTTTTTATATTTTACCCTAGTACTTTCACTTTGTTACATTAGTATAATAAAATTAGGGAATATTTAGTCACTAAAATTAACATTTAATGTTAAAAAAATGCACTTGTGACCATCCTTATGAAAATTTAGCTTATACTCAATCCCATGATTCTAAATTACTATTCCTTTACTTATATGCAAACAATATTTTATATTTAATAAATCATAATAATTAAGACTCCTAGTATTTATTCCAAGTAGCCTAAAATTTCTATTATACTCAATCACACTTCTAGTTTAGTTGTTCCTACTCGTAAGACAAGACCACTCCGTTAGGATGATCTTGTCTATCGGTAGTGTGTGAAGCTATGAGTTTCATCCACCTACCAAAAAAGGATGATTTATCAAATTAAAACTCACCTAATGGAGCACCCATGCATTTCTTAATTTTAATTTGATGAAATCCAATAAATACCTCTACATAATCACATTTACTATTCATTTTTTCACTATCTATAAAGAGGATTCTATATTCCAAACACAAAAATTATTCTAACTTTACATTGGGAGGAAAACAAATATTATTCCCAATTCTCAATAAAAAAAACCCCAAGTATCGTAAGAAAAATATGAATACACCTCCAAGTTCACAAGTATTTATCAAATCAAATTATTACACCAAGATTTCACTAGCATATAAAATTACACCATTATTTCACACATACCATCACAACATGAGATAAATACATGTTTTTTTATCCCTCTTCAAAG
This sequence comes from Torreya grandis, assembly GCA_037957365.1. NCBI lineage: Eukaryota > Viridiplantae > Streptophyta > Pinopsida > Cupressales > Taxaceae > Torreya > Torreya grandis. The sequence goes on from JARHVA010003866.1 coordinate 146,503, forward strand.
TATTGGTATGTATGCATCACCCAAAATAGGGGATTTTAATATCAATAACAAATTCAAAACCTCACCCCTCTTTCCCCATTTATGACATTTTTGCTTATTATTTATTGAGCTAAGGTTCTTATTCTGACCAACACACCCCATTTTCATATTTTCAAATGAGGACCCTCTTTTAGCTTAAAAATTACATGTTTCAGTCTTGTTGTGTGTCTAAACCTTTCAGGAATTATATGTAAGTAAATCCTATGTTGTTAAATATTTGAGTATAGTAAATCATGGTAGAAATATGTAATAAATAAAAGCATGGATCTATAATAGAATTGATTGACTTTGACCTTTTTAAAAATAGTAATAAATAATTTAAAGGATAACATAGTTGGAAAATTATTGAGATAGATGATTTAGAGGCTAAGAATGAAGGTAGATGCTACTCTAAGTGTCGCAAATAGGATTCAGGTGTCAAAATCCCTCTTAGATAGTAGCACCCTAATTGGATAGTAGTGACATTTTGTGTTAGTGTCCCTATTTTGGTTGTAGTGTCCTCATTGCAGAATTGTTTTCAACTTTTAGGTGTACCTATGTTTGTGTTTTTTAAGCATGTTCCTATCTGTACAAGTTCTAGATCTCTATAGGTGACTTACTTTGACTAATTTTATGATCAAACCCTAATCCTCCATATTGTTAGGGCATTTGATTGATACAAGCAATAAATTGTGTTATTATTGGGGAAGGTTGGACATTCGCAATAGCTTAATGTGATAATATTTTTTTACATATTAATACTTCGAAGATGGAACAAGCTTGATGTATTTCTACCACCTAAGTGTGAGTGTAAGTGCAATTAAAGCTAGTATTACTATTGAACTGAGTGCTTTGAATGTGTTTGAGATAGAAAATATGAGTAATTTGAAATTAAAAGTATTTTATATGTTTTTATGCATAAGTAAGGTATAATAGGGAATGATAAACCTTGATTATACACAACTAATTCTATTTGTCTATATAATATGCATATAATTTCCATCTAGTGGTTAGAAGGATAAAATTCATGTATATATATTATTTAGGTGGTTATGTAGGTGATAAAATTGATCTAGGCCGACCCTATGTGGTCTTAGATTTGAAAAGATATCTATTTTTAGAAGTATGAGGGAAAGGACACTAGAACCAAAATTGGGACACTAGATGTGGTGTTATTGTCCCTATTATGGTGCTAGTCTGTAGGTATCATAACCTGAGGCATGAAGGGCCAAGGTGTTAGAATGTGGTTTTATGACTACTTTAGGGATGTCTTGGCATGCTTGTGGTCCATACAAAGTCTAGATAATTGTGAAAATAGCACCTAATATATGTCTGCATGGATAGGTGTTCTCAAGTAATACTCTTATCCCTCAAGTATCATTTTTAGGTGATTAAATTCCCACCCCCTTTATTTTATAAATTAAATAAATTGAAATGACTAAGATAAATGAAAAATAAGCATACCTTAGCTTACTTAAGAGTCAAAGCCTATGAATCTAGATCTGTGTATGTGAAGCATGCTCTATCACATGTCTTATAAATGAAATGTGCATAGATCAGTCCTTACTTAGGAGATATTAAAGGTAAAGACAAAATTGAGTAAAGAGACAAAATTAAGTAAAGAAATAAAACTAGGTAAAGAGATAAGAGAGAGGAAAATAATGAATACACCTTAATGGGTACATGAACCAATGCATAAACTTAGTGATAATATGTGTGTGTAAGTATATAGTGATAAATTGGTGAATATATTAGATTGAGATGCTGGCTTGCTCAATCCCCATGTGTGGGTGGCTCAAAAACTAAATTTGGTTTTAACTCCATCATTTCCCACCCCTACTTGGTGGATCATGACCTATGAATGGCTTGTATTAGATTGATGGTGTGTCTAACCCTCTCATTTAGGTGTCTCAATTACTCAAGTAGACTAAGATTCCATCATTTGATACCCATGTGTAGTAGATGCATCTAAAAATAAAACTTCATGATGTAACTAGAAACATCTAATTAGATATGTCTAACTAGAGATATCTAATTGAAGATGTCAATTTTTTGTCTGGATAGATATATTAGGCAACTCTAGCTTGTAGACTATGAATTTGACTCAAGAGAGGATGATTAGTATCATGTTAATTCCAAAATGAAAACACAATGAAAGAAACACACTAACTAGCATAACATCTCTAAGCCTAGTCACTAGGGGGAGCTTAGTGAGAAAAAATCATTTGAAAACACTATTAGAAATAAAAATATAAGTTTCTTACCAAATCATTGATTTCTCCAAAAGTCTCATTCTTTGGCTTATTTGGCTTGTGCTTCAAGAAATATTCATCAATAGAGTGTGGCTACTTCATCTCCTCTTGGCACCTTTGGCTTGTGATGTATTTGGCTTAATATTTGGGCATAATAAAAGTACACCAAGATGTGGTTTTAAGCTATTTGGGTATGGTAACTTTGGCTTAAAAGAGCTTAAAAATAAATAGGCAAGGCCTCCTATTTATAGACTTTACAAAAATGATCAGAATGAACCTAAACTGTCCATCTCAAGATGAAGATGTGTGGATAAAGATCCATTCAATTTTTTTTGGCCAAATTAAATAAATTACCTCATAAATATTTGGAATAAAGAGGCATGGAATGTCTTAATGAGGCATGGGATGGCTTAATCCTGATATTTTATGTATTTATGGCCTAGGGATGTCATTTTAAGAAATGATGTCATTTGATGATGTAGATATTCAATATCAAATTAAAAAAATATATTCAAAAATATCCATGGAATTCTTAATTAGGCTCATGTTTTTAATTATTTATCTTTAAGAATGATTAGTCAACTTTGATGTAAATCTTGGCAATTAGTGCAAAAATTAATCAAACTAGTCAAAATGTCAGACTATTAGCTCAAAATTTGACTGGGTTATAGGTAGGATGTGATTTTAGATGCATTGGATAAGTTATCCCATTTAGGATTTTTTTAGCACACGATAACAAAGTAACATGTCTCATGCAATAAATTTGGTATAAAAGAACAATCTAAAACACTCAGGTGCAAAAATGTTATTTTGACTCAAAATGATTTGATCAAAGTTAGTTTCTTTATAAATTACATTACCTCATTTAATGATACTTTAGAAAAAATGAGCACTTGTATATAAACATTTAGAATCATTTAATGTGTTTTAGTTTTTTTAGGCCAAATTGTACATTTTGATAGAAATTATTCAAAAACCTAGTTGGAGGTCATTGGTGGCTAGTTTTAGGTGTCTACATGGGTCTCTCAAGAATGCCAACCATTGTATATGGATTAATTCATGATTTTTTTGTGTAAATTGTAACATAGTGTCTAATGTGTACAATTTGGAGAATGACATGGAGTTTTTCATTCCATGTAATCAAATTATGTATAAATGAGCATACAAAATTAATGTGTCATGTACGTGCCACCAAATCTAATATCTGAGTATGCATGTGAGATAAAATGATCTAAAACTAGTAAATTATATTTGAACCTATATAAACTTGGACTCTACCTACTATACTTTTAAGGCCAATCTAGAATTTTTTGAAACTAAGGCTACAAGATAGTAGTTCCATATCTTAAATAGTAGTGCCATGTGGCACTAGTGTTCTAATTTGGGCACTAATGCCTAATTAATATTATTTTTATGAAATTATAATTGATATTTGTGTCACTATTTCTCACTATGTTTATTTGAGTTTGATTTTTGTTTGTTGATCCTAGGTGATGAATATTATACTCTAAGTGCATTCTAATAGCCTGATTTCTTTGACAAACCCCTCTAAATGCCCTTTATTTTAACAGGAGTTATTGAAACTATGTAAGAACTATGTTTAAAATTAAAAAAAACTCTTTAAAATGTGTGTTAACTAAAATATATATGATATCTACATAATAATCTAATATAATGTGCATACATAAAATCAAAATGTAAGATAATTTGTGCATAAATTTGTAATGTGTAATGTCTGTTATGTCTAGCATTCATAAGGCTATCAAGATAGATATAACAATGTATGTGAATAGTAAATATGAGTAATAACTAGGTAGCTACCTAAGGGTATGGGCATGCTGTCCATCACATCACCCAATTAGGAACATGAAATTCATGAGGTCCCTCATGGCATCTGAAATTGGAGTTTTTAACAAGCAAGAGACAAGTGTCATAGACATGATGCATACAATAAAGCATACATATAAGACACATGAGGAACAAAAAATAGGCCAAACAACCAATATACAAGGGACATGGGCACATGTCTCTAAATGTCCACATATGTAAATAACAAGCAAGTTGACTTAGAACCACATATAAGGACATGTTCAAATATCTACATACACAATCATGAAAGCACACACAAGGACATGAGCACATGTCCAAAGCATACATATAGTGAAAATAAGTGGCATAGATCCATAGAGAGATGGTATATTTAAATTCCATCAAATACAAGAAGTATAGAGACATAATAAAGTCTAAAATATGGAATATAAAAATGAAATTATGTGTGAACATTTAAATAAATTTATGTAAGAGCTAATATGTACATAGGCAAAGTCTAAAGTAGTAATAGTTGGAAAAAAAATCTTAGTTATGATCAATATCATTATATAACAATGTGAAATATGTGATGTAGAGTTTAGAAAGATGTAACCTAGTAATCAAAATTTTGTATAGGGTACCCAAAAATGGGTGAATGTGTTAACTGAATAACATTTTTATCATTATATATACCCTTAATGGGTAAATAGTAGAAAATTTGGATAGGTATAGTGGACCTGAGTCCTATAGCAATATTCAAACACTCATAAGGAATATGTGAAACATGTATGTATGATAAAACTAACTATACTAAAATAGATACCATATGTAGTGTCTAATAAATATAATAAGTGTAAACATGGAAATTCCTATAATCTATAATTTTGTATTTTTTGAGCAAATATTTGAATGTTTTTATGTTATGACATAATATGTCTTTTTCATATTTTTTAGATGTGGGATATGTATAAGCAACATGAAAATGAAAATATATACAAGGAGTGATAAATAAGGAAAATATTTATAATAAGGGAGAAACTATACTAACTGATGAGTCTCATGGGAGACTCACTATAAATGTGTCTTGTGTCAAATAATGGAATAGTGATCATGCACATTATATGTAAAGGTAACTATCTTCTCAAAACTTGATATACTAAGTAATATATAACTAGCACTTCTTATAAAGTGGTGATATGAATTCCTAAAACTAAATGTGGTGTCTTATGAAATGTATGGGTCATAGGTACCTATCTAGTAGAAGGTGTTATAGCTCACATAGGTTCCTTGTGTTGAGAACTATAAGAATTTAATAGTACTGATTTGGGGAGAAAAGGTGTAGAGGGAGGCCATCTAGAATTTGAAACATATATCTAATACAAGGGTATATCTAATAATGGTTTATATGGGAGAGTATGAATATGTGGTAACACTATATGAGTATACCTCACTTACACTGGTGGCTCCACTAAATTCTATGGTGTATTGGTAATAACTATGGTCAAAGTAGTAATTGGTAACTAAGTTATAACTAGTAGATGCAATGTAACTACATATGGGATAGGTAGAGGATAATCATATGAAAGACCCTCTACTATGATCACTTCATTTGCATGTATATATTTAAGGCATCTACGCATGGTGTATGGTATGGATCATAGTTATTGTATCCATGACCAACCCAATAACATGTTAAATGTGCCTATACTAGGTACTACTAATAATCTAGTGGCCATATGTGTTGGTCCAACCCATAGTATAAGTATAATTTCCCTAATGGAGCTCTGAATATAGCTATTAAAATAATAAATAATTGTTGAATACCCTAAATTTTGAATAATTATGATAGTACACTTGTTAATACTTGACCCATTTTCAACCATAACAATATAAATAGGGTGATCTATGTAGGCTTATATAAGGGGTGCGTATAAATATTAATCATCATCAAAATTTCTTATTTTGATACGGTGATGAGTGGTATAGATGTAACTATAGTATTATACATTCTAATGATGTTGTATATGGGTTGTGCTTCCTCTATAGTAGTGTGATATGATGCAAGTGGTGTATGTGCCTGATATGTATAATAAACCCCTAATGTGCCTCCTACCTCATTTGCTATATGTTTTGGAAATAGATCCAAAAATATTTTTAATGCCTTGGATTCTATTTTTTTAAAATTTGGGTTCTTTTGTGGGTGTGCCCACATCAATTATGTTGGCCTCTATCAAATCATGTATCATATGTTTCAAGGTGATGCATTAGTTTATAGTATGGCCTAGTGCCCTATGATATTCATAGAATGTATTAGAGTCATAGATTTTTATAATATGCCATGTTGTATCAACTTATTTAATAGGAGGGAGAGATATGGAATTACATTATATGAACTATTGTAAAACATGTGCTAGAAATTATGTATGGTTGGTGAAAACTCTTTGTGGAGGGGATGATAAAACCAATTGAGGAGATGGATTTGAAGTTGTGTTATATATGGCCTTTGGATCACTCTTGTTTTCATGGTCACTTACCTTGTATGGAGGCTTACTAAAACTCTTAGTAGTTGATTATAATCCACTTGTATATTTTAGCTTAACAATAAAGATAAGCTTGAATCATATTTATTTAAATGTGTGTCATAAATATGTAAAGGTTTGAAACTTCTTGAATAAGATAGATTTATGTAATGCTAGTAATAGGCTCTATTTGAATATATATTAGAGCTCTCTATCTACCCTGGGGACAATCAAAATTTCTAATATAGTCTTATATTACAAGATGTATTCTACAATAGGTTCATTGTATTGTTTATTCAATTGTGATAATTGATCATATGAGATCATATCACTGATTTTTATTAAGAAGTATGATAAAAACATATCTGCTAATGGATTGAATGTGATGATGATTGTTTTGGTATATCATAAAACCACTATAAGGCATAGTCCTTTAAAATTTTTGGGAACAAATTAGTGAGGATTCAATCATTGGACACATAGTCCAAACATTTTGTTTGGAAATCTTAGAGATGGTGCTCTTAATCACCAATACCATTATACAATGTAATTTTATGTGCCACAAATATGGATGGTAAAAGAGTTACCTCTATGTGATGTGTCAAAGGTGTATGTAAAAGAACATGAGAATCTAAGGCATGTGATAGAATATTAGATCCTTGATCAAGATATAACACCTTATCCTACAGAGAATAAACCTCATGTATAAGGGATTGTACATTTAGAGAGGAGGAACTAGCCATAAGTTGTGTACCTACCATTGAATATTGTCGAGTTAAAATTGGTTGTTATACAAGATGAGTTGGCCCCAAAGTAGGTGTAATATTATTGTTATCTATGGAGTAAAAGAATCACCAATATTTGATTTATTCTTTATTTACATTATGTCTTGTAAAATCTATGTATGATCATGGTTCTATTCTTGAATTCAATATCTAAAGCTCTATAGAATCTCATCCTTATTGACTATAATATATTCATTCTTAAGTGAGGGGAGAATTTCCCAATTACAATATTGTATATCATCTTGATATTAATTTTATTTCTCATTTTTTGATGCATTATCATTGAATTCCACGTAATCAAGGTGTGAAGTATTAATTATTGGAGTTATAATTAGTCCTTTATCCATGGTATAAGCTCAAATGAAAGGAATATGAGTATGCTCAATAGGATTTCCACTACGCTTAACACTTTTTCTTAAGGGAAGAGAGATATATATTTTTAGATGGAACACGGTAAACAAAGTGAAAAAAATGATAATAAAATATAATTATGAAATTTGAAAAGCCTAAAACATCTAATGAAAATAGGAAATATAAGGATACAAAGCCTAGTAGCATATAAGGTTCGAGTTGGAATAATGTTCAAAGTAAGGCTGGTTCACCAAACATTTTAGCCTTTTAGGACATAGATGTAAGTAAATAGTTTGTTGTTAAAAAGTTGAGTATAGTAAATTAGGGTATAAATATGTAATAAATGCAATCACTAATCTATAATAGAATTGGCTTAATTTGACCTTTCTAAAATTAGTAATAAATAATGTAAATGAGAATTTAACTAGAAAAATGATTGAGATAGATGATTTGGAGGCTAAAAACTAAGTCAAAGGCTAGTATAGGTGTCATAAATAGGATCCAAGTGTCAAAACCCATCCTAGATAGTATCAACCTAATTAGATAGTAGTTTCATGTGGCATTAGTATCCCTATTTTGGTGGTAGTGTCCTTTGTGTAGAACTATTCTAAGTTTCTAGGTGAACTTGTGTCTAGGTATGCCATGCCTATTTCCTATATGTAAGAGTTTTGTATCTCTATAGGTAACCTATTTTTACTAATTTTATGAGGAAACCCTAATACTCCATGCTTTTAGGGTATCTAGTTGATATAAGTAGTAAAGTGTGTTGTTCGTGAGGTAGGTTGGATATCTTCAACATCCCACTATGATGAGAGTTTCTTACATACCAATACTTTTAAGAGGGATCAATCATGATGTAGTTCTCCCCACATAAGCTATTTTGTAGGTTCAAGTGAAGATAGTTCAATTATTGACTTGAGTGCTTTGAATGTGCTTGAGAATTGAACTTTGGGTAATTTAAGCTTAGGAATGTTGTATATGGTTGTATGCAGAAGTAGGGTAGAATAGGGATTGATAACCTTGATTGTGCACAACTTGTTCTAAGTTTTTTTATGTAATTTTAATCTAATATTTATCTAGTGGTTAGAGGGATACAATTCATGTATATGTACTATTTTGATAAGGCAAGGTCCATAGGTCATGATTGATCCAAAATTTGATAAATGTCACAATCCCATGGAGCTTGATTGGGACACTTATTTCAAATTTAGTACATAATTATAATACAAGAAGGTGTACCCAAATGCATTATAGCCAAAAAAAAATATTTTTTTAAAAAATGGGTTGATCAATCAAAGACACTAGTAAAGTGACATGTGGCTTATCCCTCAATCATTCATAATGCCACAAAGGTAGAAAAAATCATGTGCTCCCCACACTTCTTAAACATAATAACTCCAATAAATGCATTCCTATTTGAATCTTTTGTTGACATGTAGAGGTTACACCTCATTGACTAATCATTATAAACTCATCGCAAATTACTAAAATTATTAGCATGTAGTCCACATCAAATGTCTCCTTAATGCTCCTTAATAGGACATGAAATTCCATTCTATCTTATATGTTATAGAATAAGGAATATTTTGACATATATTATATTTTACCATTTTAGGACATGATAGACAAGATTTATAATCATTCCTCTTAAATGCAAGACTCATCTCTCCATTATATATATATATATATATATACATATATATATACATATATATATACACATATATATATACATATATATATACACATATATATATACATACATATATATATATATATATATATATACACACACACACACACACATATATATACATATACATATATATATATACATATACCTATATATATGCATATATATATACATGTATATATATATATATATATATGCATATATATATACATATATATATATATATATATATACATGTATATATATATATATATATATATATATGCATATATATATACATATATATATATATACATATATATATATATATATATATATATATATATATATATATATATATATATATATATATATATATATATATACTTCTACATATTAGTTTATAAGGGTTGACTCTATTTTAAAACAAACACTATCAAAATAATGTAAAATTGATTTTCTATGTAAATGTGTCTAGTTTCTTTGAAGTTATTCCACATTATTTATGTTTTAATGGAATAAAACTAATTTTATAGGACTATAATTGTGATTTTATATAGATTTTATACATTAACTAGGATGTGCTTCTGTTATTTTAGTTAGGTTATTCGATTACATTCACTTTATTTGTAGTTGATAAGGATCTATGTGTAATTAAATACATACCTATTTATAACTCATTCATTAAAGTATTCTTAGAATTAAACATTTGAATCTCTCCCTAGACTCTCCCTATCTGATTGAAGCTTGAACCATTATTAAATCTATCATACATTGGTGTAATTTTAGATAGGCACATTTTTGTTTTAGAAGTATTAATGTTGCCCTTTTAATTAGGAAGCTTTCTTTTTAATTTATTTTCCATTGGTGTAATTTTAGATAGGCACATTTTTGTTTTAGAAGTATTAATGTTGCCCTTTTAATCAGAAAGCTTTCTTTTTAATTTATTGTCCATCTTTTTGATGTTTATTTATGAACAAGTGATTTTTACCTTTACGAATGTTTAAGTGAGTCAAACTATAGATTTCTAATTCAATATGTTGTAATTGGTCTCACTATAAGTGTATAAGTTATGTGAGTTAGTGATAAAATTAGTATTACACCTCTTTAGTATTGCATCTCTTGAATATTTACTCCAAGTAGACTATTTAATGGAGTTCCATACTTTCAACTAATTCCATATATTATCTCAACAATAATCCTAAAATGAGAAGATGCAAGTCCCCCAATTTTCTCCAGATATCATTTAATGTATGTAACTGCATAGGTATAACTAGGATGGAGATCTTGGACATAAAAACAATTGATGCTAGAAGGAAGTCCACTTAGCTAAATATTTATACCCATCCTTTAAATTTTCAAAGCCTATTGTACTCTTAAACATAGAACAAAAAATAACCCTAAGAGGGCACCCCTTCTCAGTATTTAACAAAGCCTTAAGCTACTCATCTACCTATAAAAACTAGAGCCTACTATGTGGATCACTATATATTGAGTTATTATTTAAAAACTACTAATATACCCATTATAATTCCATAGGATAGCTAGAATTATTAGAGGGAGACCAATATTTGTAGTTTCACCTACTAGCTCATCCTCTCAGTATGTCCCTAACAAAACTTCACCTATGGATTCAAATATGGAATGGGTGGTTAGGTTTTCTATCAACATTCTTATATCTATCCATGATTGACCTAGGAACCCAAAAAGGTATATCCTAAGATTCACACTAGGTGTGGGGAATACCACTGAGGAACATTTAACCTCATACAAAATTTATATCAAACATGAGGATTTTTATTGTAGGATTTTACCATTAACTTTTTTGGACATGGAATATGATTTATTATTAAACTTGCTTAAATTCTCTATCATAGGTTGGGAATAATTCAGTTACACATTCCTCACCTAGTTTGGGTATGTCATCAATCTAAGTGTGTTATACCAACATTTAACTTAAATCAAAATGGAAATAAATTATCCTATAATAAATTAAAATGGTATGATATATAAAATGTATATTTAAATCACTATGTTGTATAGACTAGATGCCTAGCTAGCCCTTGAAAAGTACAAGAACACATTAGATCCTTAGACTACTAATCTCATATGTTGAGACCCATTAGTCGTAGAATTACCTCTAGCCTATGATAAGGTATAGAAATTACATATAGACTTAGATCCTAAATTTATGTTGACCCCAACCATCTTGGATACACTACCAATTATTCCTTGTATGAACTCCCTCTTTTCTACTAACTAGAATATACCAATTCCATAACCTGTGCTAGTGAAAAACAAGATTCCTTTGAGATATTTTTCTCTTAATAATATTATAGGCTTACTTATCCTAATAAATAATTAATGAGTGACTCAATATCATAATCAAATATTGGTACCTATTTTTAACAATGTCTAAAATGTGCCCCAAGATCTCACCAAGAATGATTTGGATGCTATATAACACATGGTAAAGAAGCTCAACAAAAAATTCTTGGGCCTTTAGAGATAGGTTAGAAACAATGGTGGTGAGAGTTAAAATAATATATTTAATTACTAGAGGTAAAATCATCCCTATAAAAACTCTAGAAACCTACCAGAGCCATTGCCTAATAATTTCCATGAGATCAACATCTATGAGTTAGCCCTACCTAACTAGTGTCATGTGTACAATACAACCTAGCATGTGAACTCAAATGCATTAAATTTTATAGTGCATTTGACATCTTCCAAAAATACATGGAAGATTATAAGGTAGTACCAAACTACCCCAAGGCTAAAAATTAGGTTGAGATCTCTAATGATCCAATATCCATGAGCATTGCCATGGTATTAGAGATATTAGACTTCCCTAGACACAAAGACAATAAACCAAAATATGCCACCAATGAGGTGCAAGGTTTAAAACAATTCCAAAGGAGTAATTATTCCCTTATGAATTGGACATAATAATATCCCATTACCACATTAACCCCTCCTAAAAATGTTACCACTCATCTTATTCCAAGAGAAAGAAATGATCCTTCATCCCAAAATCAAAAAATCCTAAGCTAATTGAAGATACCCAACCTACCAATATAATTATTGGGTACAACTTAGTACAAGACATGAATAATATCAAGGAAATTCAATTTTCATGAGCTTGCTCAAATCACTAAGTAAATATATCTCCTCCTAAATTCCCTCAATGGTAATCTAGTTTAACCCAAACCCAAGCTTATCTACACTAACGTGCTAACACATAAGTATAATGTTGAGGTCCTAATTTTTTTCATTATGATTAGGTTGTTTGAAAAGAATATTCATAAATATGTAGTTGATTGAGGAGTCTCTATGAATGACATGCCTATAGGAGTTTGTCAAAATTAGGACTAACACTTATTAATTAAGATAAAATAGGGGTCCATTTAGATAAGTCTAAATTTAATTTAGTGATAAATATCTTAAGTGTCTATATACAACTAGAATATAATCCAAAGGTCCAATAATTTATGTATATTAAATAAGTGGAGATCCCAAAGGCTTATGTTATGTTTTTTTAGTACAAACTAATCTAAAACCTTAAATATATAAATGGACAAAAACTTATCCCATATGTGGTTGGCTTAGAAAGGTGTAGCCAATCATATTTATGTTGATAGAGAACCCAAAATGAAAAAAATGATCACAAAACACAATGGATTCAATAAAATATTGAACTTAGTATTATATAACAAAGGTTTTTTTAATTTGTCTACAAAATGTATAGAAAACCAAGCTGATAAAAGCTCCCAAATTACTAGGTGTATGGTCCTTGTATTTTGATGGGGCCCATTTTAAACAAGGTCCTGGAGTAGGAATTATTCTCATTAACCCATTAGGAAAATAACAACTAGCTACCTATAGGATCTAGTTCCTTTACACCAACAACTAGGAGGAATATGAATCCTTAATGTTATGATTGCATCTTCATTAAAGCATAGGTTTAGAAAATCTTGTGTTTGGATATTATCAACTAGTAGTGAACTAAGTTAGGAGCATTTTTTAGTGTAAGTTATATTTAAGGAATTACAAGCCTAGGACATGGGATTTAATATAAATTTTCAATTATTTTAATGTCATTCCCATTCCTAGAGAATAAAATAAGGTGATTAATTCATTAGAAACTATCAATGTAAATATTACACCCCTGGATGACTTAGGGATATAAAAAAATTGAGTATAGATCATCCCATGTCACTTAGTACCATACTATGTGAATAACTTCTAGGTATTTGAATATGGTGGCCATATTTTAGAATTCATAAGTAAATCAAGGATATTTGAGATGGAAGTTAGAGATGAAGCAAAAGGATACGACCCTAAAAATGAAGAATGTGGCCAGGATGACACTATTAACTTGAAATAAAATTGAGTTTCAAAAGGGATGATCTCCATTGAGATAATGTTTGGCATTAACAAGCCTACACACAAACCTAAAAAGAAAATACACTTAGACCCAAATTATAAAATTATTAATATGGAATCATCAGACTATCCCCTGGATGTACATATTGGTCTAAATTACACTTCTTTTGAAGTTGAACAACTCAAAAAATGTTGTCATACATATATGTTTTCCACATAAATGTATATACTACCACCATCTCACATGAAATCATACCCTATTGGCATAATTAGACATAATTATATACATATATACATACATACATATATATACATATCTTCTTGTCTTGGAAACTATTATACAAATATTTACCAGTCGTGTCTCATAGGATAATGCACTGAAGAGTTCCCAAAGTTTAGCAATGAAAGTTAGAGAATTATTTTTTAACATAATCCCATGGTTATCACATCATAATGTTAACTCGGTCTCTAATTTTAACCTCAATCCATTTTTATCATTGTTTGATTCCACATGGCCCTTTCACATATGTTTTATGCCTAAACTCATAGTGGTTGTGGTCATGCCATATGGCAAGTTCCTAGGCCCCTAGGATCAATTATAACATCTAATCCTATTAGGATTATCACTATTGGGATGTTTCCACTTAGTATCATTTTAGGTCCTTGGGCCCTAAGATTCATTAAGGACTTGGAATTAGTTTGAAGGTTTAATCCCTCTAAGCTTATGAGTATTGAGATGCTACCACCTAGTATCATCTCAAGTCCCCAGGCCCTCAAAGGAATTAAGGAGTTATTTAGGGCCTCATAATTTCCTAAGTTTCCAATTCCCAAGAATGCTTCCACTTGGTAACATCATGGGACTCAAAGTCCTTAGAACCTATGAAATCCTCCCAAGGTTTCAAGCCCCCATGATGCTGACACCTAGAAGCATCATGGAAATCTAGAGGAATTAGGGGATTAATGGCCCTGCTAAATTCTTGAATTATTGAAATGATGACATGTGGCATCATTTTACCAACTTTAAAAATCAAACTAAGGCTAAGGCAAAAACTGGCTTACAATTCCAAAGCAATAAATAGCTAAGGAAAGGATAAATGTAAGGAACAATTGAAAAGGAAAATTAAATAATGAAAAAATGAAGTGAAATAAATAAAATGAATTAATGAATTTATATTAGGCCAAGGTATGGCTAAATATGCCTATTAGTTTTCTACCACCACTAACATGACTGAAGCTAAGACTACATTCCTAAAAAAAATTAATTAATCTATATAGGGATGATGCTCACATAAAATGAATAAAACACAAAGATGTTGAGGCCTAAATCAATTTATTGATACTAAAATAATATTCCCATTAGTTTAGTTTATTAAAAAGACTACAATTAAAATCAACCAAGTAAAATATCTCTTACGGAGCTGCTCAATTCTGTGAGTTGACTGGTCTATTCATTAGGAGATAATACTTCCAACATTGGCACTTAGATCAAATTCATTACACCATAGATAAGAGACCAAATAATAAATTTATTAAAAATATAATCATATAATATAGGTTTGGACTCATTATCCTCTTCTTCAATTAATTTATCCTTTCAAGGATGTCTATAGTCAAACCTAAAGAGTTACATTGCATTGTTATTCCCATAATAATATAACCAAACCCAATTAAAATTTTCTTTTATATTAGTTTGTCTCATTATAGGAAAAGTATAAAACATATATCTTACTCCAATTCTTTAATCAAGGATATCTCTTCCAAAATACATATCTTTATACTAGAGTTACATTTATAATACTCATAACATCTACATAGAGGAATCGATCTAATTCTCCTCATACATGAATATGAGTTCCAATAGGGAATAACCTATTCAAGATTATAAAGGTAAAATGCATCATATTTTCATTAAAATATAGGCCATTCATTTACTAATTCCTCTATTATATCAAATAATATAAACACTGAAGCAACAATATTGACATCATTCTGTTACACAATCATCTCAAAAGATATTTTCCAAATAGATATTTCTCCCATTACTAGTAATCAATTATGAGATTCCTAGTTAATTCATATTCTTATTTCTAATACTAATAAATAAAAAACTAAAAAATATCCTAACTCACAAAGATAATCCCAACTCAAAAGGGAAAACCATGACAAATTTTATACAAGTTGAACATATAGCTACATCTATTAATAATAGTCCAATTAAAATTCATTCTTACACATTTGTGTCTTTCTCAATAATGTCTATAATTATATTCATACAAGTAGATTATACTATATAACTCATGGTAATATATAGAACATACAATTGATAATATACATAATTTTTGTGGCTCTTATCTTGGCCCATGTTAGATCATTAACATATAATTACATATAGTTCAATGAGAGTAGCTAATCTTTGGCCTACAACTGGGCATAAAAGGCAATACAAAAAGAGTGATAAATAACTATTAGATTGTCTCCTCTTTTTCAAAATGTGACTTTGTAAAATTCAATTAGGGCTCACCTCCCAACCTTTTTCCATCATCAAGTGACTACTTTATGCACCCTCAAGCTCAAGATTCCTAGCTCTGGTCATGTTCACATCATGATGCAAGGAAATTAAGGGAAAATAGGTGGTTTATATGTCTTGGGGTCAAGTATATGTATAATTGAAAGGGACCAAGATAAACATCTCAAATTAAATGAGGTTATCATACTCAAATCAATGCCAAAAATCATACAAGTGTATATAAGAACATTTGGATAAGGCAACCAATCCTTCAGCTAACAACTTATAGTTTACTATTCCATCCATGAGAAGGTTCGGCATCCTATCATCATGTCCAACATGAGAGTTACCAAAAACATTCCATCATGAAGAGCATAAACTTTTATTTACTATACAAAACTTTCTAATCTCAAATAAGTAAAAAATCTAACAATAGAGTCCCAAGGAGGAATGTTCCAATTCTAAATTCCCACACAAAATCAAAATAATTGTAGGGTGACTATGTGAAAGACAATTAAAAATAAAAAAAATCAATCCATGTGGCCCTACGTCCATAAACATAGTAATTAAAATAAGAATCACACAAACTTCATTTAATCAAACAAGATAATATACAACTCATAAGGAAGCCTACCAATAGACTCAGGTCCTTCTTAGGATCATTTTTAAAGTTGTCTATTAGCTGAGGATCTCCTTATCTATGGTCCCCCTATGATTACCTTATCCCCATTACCAAAATGTAGAAAAAATCTCTCTATGAGAGATCTTCCTTCCTCAAATAGGCATTCCCTCCTCCTTACTTAGCCAATCTAAAGGTGATAAGTTTCCCTTTATCATACATAGCTTACAGTGAACCACCTTTCTTACTAGCCATGCCTTCATTAAATGTATGTTTTATTATAGTCCATAATGGTGAATGAAGCATTTATAGATTTAAATGGCTTCTTCATAAATCATCCTTCCTCTCCCTCTGATATAGGCAAGGAATAATTACTAAATTCACCTCCACTATGCAACTAGGCATTCTATGCATTAATATACTTTACCTTTATACATTAAATATAACCAACCACTAAGTCATTACACTAATTAAATAAATGGTTGAAATATATTTATACATGCCAATAATAAATAAAAATGATGAATGGTATTCAAGGCATCCAACTAATATTCAACAAGGTTTAAGATAAGTTACAGGTCTGATATAAGGTCACACATGATGTGAAAATGCCTGACATAGTCCATGTTCCTTCATTGGAAATGACATGTTCCTACACACTTATTTAACCCATGAATTTCCTTTATCATAGTATCTGAAGCTTGCAACATAAAACATGCTAAAGCATTTAATTACACCAAATTCAATTAGCCTCTATAGTCATTCATAAGATTATGAACTAAGCTATATATATCATATAATACATGTGTAAACTAAATTTTAGTGCATGTAAATAATTTAGTCATTGCTAAGTCAAAACCTATCATTTACATAGTTTAACTCTACTTGTAAAAACACCACCATGGAAGCATATCCATCTGATCAAGAAAATTACTTTGTCAATGAAATGTACCAATGGTCTTCTACAATCAATGTGTTTTTCTATTGATCAAGGTATTTTTCCCAACATGTAATCATATATTAGTATAAATATGAATTACCAAATTTCTTATGTAGTGCATTAAAATATCCCCCACTTAAAGGGGCATCATACTCAATGAAGGGATTTTTTGTTCAGTCTCCAAATCTTCCAAACCTATTGATTGAAATTTCCACCAAGGAAATAGCTCATCCTTGTGACATATTCGACTAATATGGAAAAAAAATCCAATATATTGTTACCATAACGAAAATCCTTGTAATATTTTGTGGGATCATCTTGAAGTACCCATGTGCCATCCCAATGTGACATACAATGTGAAACTATTTACCTTTGCATGAAAACCTATTGCATTACTAATGATATCTTCTACATTTGAATCCAACTACCATATGGGAGCATCATATGATTCCCATGGTATTTTAAAACATCCCTTGGGTTCCCTTCAAACATAATTATAAATGTTTTTCAAGTAACATATGAGAGTCTGAACATCATGATACAACCTACTACCTTTTATTTATCTATCACTTTTGAAGAATTTTAAAGTTTATGCAGCCTTGATCATTTATATTTTGGTAACAATTCCTTTGGTTCTACTATTTGAGTATTATCAATTCTATATTCCACAAACTTATCTTTAAACATGTCTGACATAATCATTCATACCCACAATAAAATTCATGAATCACATATTCAAAGCATAATTGGCCATCCATTTGCTTAAGGTCTTCATGTTTACAAATTTTTATAGATAAGATTGTTATTGGTATCTGAGTATAATGAGGATTGTTAAAATTAACTCATAAATATGATATAATTGTTTATCATAGAAATTTAAATTTAGTTTTCATAATTTTATTTACACCCAAACATGCATTCTATCCTATGTTAGCATTTCAAACAAATCCTCCCTCTTAATAATTACAAACTTTATCATTATTCAAATTGGTATTTTAATTATGGTATGTTGTGGAAATTACTTGGTCGATCATATCTCCAAAATTGAAGTTAAGGTGGATCTGATTTTATACTGAAGCCTTGCTCTATTCCAAGCTAGGATTTCATGCTTTATTCTATGGTCACTTTGAATGACTATGGATCAGCTAGGGATAATTTACAATTATGAGTATTTTCCAACCAATAATCATATGCTATTGGATAATCATTATTATTTCTTAGAAGATAGGTCAATATCATTTTGATGTAACCATACTACAATACACATCTGCCCCAATCAATTCAGACCCAAATTTTACTGTCATGAGCATGAGAGTTTAAGTAATTCTTGGATGTATAGATTAGACTAAGAGAGGAATAATAGGTGCCAACACAAAGAAATCCCTTGATAATATAAATTCCCATTTATAGTTATATCATTATGAGTATAAATAATAAATATTATGCCATAATGAATCATTAAGATCATAATGGCAATTTTGAGTTACCATATCTAGTGTCATTTGACACACTGATGATCTTATGAATAAGAATAAAATGGTAAAATACCTCCTAACTCATCAATTCTACTAAAGTAGAATATAAACATGGGGTTGTTTCCCTTTATAATGTGATTATGTTAATCATGTAAGGTTTTTGACAACCTATAACCACATTAATCAATATGTGTAAGGCCCTTAGGAACAATGGTCCACCATCCAATAAAATCATGTGAAAATAAATATGTATGAGGCTATCAAGATAATGGTACATAAAACAAGATAATCATATGCCAATAAATATGTATGATTCCATCGATACATTGGTCCACCATCCAAGATCACTGTTTAGAAGGCCATCACATCTAGTGGGAGGGAAGGATGGTGTCATGAATCCACCTGATAGGTTCCTATCACAACCTAATAGTTATATTCCAATCTAATTATCCTCTCTCACACAACATCATATATTCCTAGTTATGTACATATGAGACAAAAATACAACCAACATGAACAAGAATCAAAATAACTTGATTAAAATAGTAACTAATTATGTAAGTGCAAAGTCAATAAAATGAGACCAAGTGCCTCAACAATGAAATCAAATTCAACTAAAAAATTCACCAAATAATTTCATGATTGGAAATTTTCTTAAAACATTTAAAATAAAGAATAAAACATTTTTGGTTTTCAAACAACTTAAACAAAATTTTAGTCAACTTAAAATAAGTTTGGTAAGTAAATTTAGCAAAATTAAATCACAATATGGTCACTATGTGGCTCTATGAGACACCCAGGGAGAGAAGGACAAAATTATTGATTACCAAATGGGTTTACTAATCATGGGAGAAATAAATCTCAACTTGAATTTATACCACCATGCCAAACTCATTGTTGTCTAGCATAATGACTAAATATATCAAGTATCATAATCCAAGAAGATAAATTTATAAACATAGATAATCACAAGGATAAGGTAGAAGTATCTTATCATGGAGTTTATTTGAATGCTCAATTACTTGCTCAAATCATTAATATAAATTTACATCATTGATTAATAGAAACCCTTCCAATAAGGATAAAAATCATCTTCTTTAGAGTAAATTTTCCACATCATTTTAGGATGTCCTAAAGATAGTAATTCTTCCAACCATGATGAAAATGTTTTGTTTCCAATCATACATGGAAGGCATGGAAATATGGTCCCTCTACCATTTACACTATGTTCTAGCACATTATAATAGTTGGTATTATATTTATGATCTAGTCATTATGCCCAAATAGTTATGTATCTATTCATATAACTTATGAGTAAGTTAATAACCAATGTATAGCTTGATAAAATTCAATATTTTTTAATGCTTTGTGTGTTAGAGTCCCATAATTTGCTTATAATGTTCAAATCATGGTTCTATTCAAAATATACATTCCTAAAAATTCATAATATGCAATACATGTGCCTCTTAGAGATCCATATTTATGAACGCTTTGTATTCACAACCCATCAAAATATGATATGTCATTGAAATTAAGTGTTATCAGCCTTAAAATGAGAATTCCAAAGTAGCATTGCCTATAATTTGGTCTCTCCTACATGTGAATATATCTTAAGTATAGGAGGAGATATGTAGATCTATAATCTCAATGGAAGGGCTACCACCATGGTCACCACCTTCTAATTCTTTCTTAACATATTGTCCACTTTTAATCATCACTCCAAGGCTACCATGCACCTAGTTTTAGATTATGGTAAAAGTAGGTTTTGAAGGGACCCTGAAACCCTTTAATAGAATCAAAAAAGATAAAGCATTAACAACCACCAGGAAAAGCAGTCCTAAAACCTACTGAAGAGCAGCATCAAAATCAAGTTTTACAAGGACTCGAAACCACAAACATAGTCCAATAAAAGTACCCAGGTTTTACAAGGACCTAGAACCTCAAATAAAGTTTTAGACCAAGGACCAAAAACAAGAACCAGTTACAACAACCAGCAATAAGGACCTGAATAGGAACAAAACCAACAAAGAAGACCCTAAGCTTCTATTGCAATTCCATGATCATCTTGATAGCCTCCTTCCCAATCTAGTAGTATCCTGGATGGAATTAGCAGCCGAAGTAGTAGCAGCTTGCAAGGATTTCTAACTCAAACTCTACCTTGTCCTCTTACATGGACCCTCCAAGGATATTGTTTCTTCATTTTCTCTTTTACCAAGGCTAGCTGTAGTAGTAAAGATGCTTGATGTTACCTGCTCCTAAAATCTAGAATAGTTGCTTGCCTACCATCAGCAATATTCTGCATAGTTTCTAACTCTCTAGTTTTCTTAGTGGATCTTCTTATAGGTTTGTCTAGGGAACCAACATCTGGTTTCACCTTAGAATACTATTCAGCTCTTTTTCTAGATTTATTCAGAATAGAAGCAAGACGTTTTGCCTTAGTTTGCTGATCTATTTTGTTGCTTCTAGTTTCTACCCCCTTAGTATTGATCTATTTTTTAGCCATTTTTCTTTGGTTTAGTTTATGCTTTGATTTTTCTCCATTATCTTTCAAAACTTCTAGGGGAGGAGGCTCATCCAAAGGAAAGTTATTATCAGCCTGAGATAACCCCTGGATCTCCTTGGACTGAGAAAAAAGATCTCCCTCCTCTGACTTATTTCCAGCTTCAGCCAAGAATTCACCTTCCTCTAGCATGATTTTGTCATCTACATCTCTCCATCGATCTTCTATCCTTTGATAGATCATGATTTTTTTGATAGATCTATTAGATCATCTATTCTTTGTTCAGGTATTATGGTATCTGATTGCAAACCATGTCCTTCTTTCTCAGAGTTTACATTCTCAAAATAAGGATCTTTATCCACCTCAGCATGTGGAGCATTAGAATATTCAAAAGAAGGCTCTTTATCCACCTCAGCATGTGAAGCTTTAGAATCTTCATTATTCTTTTTTTCTTGGTGATGATCTTCTTTGGGTTTCCATACTTTCTTTTGCTGGACCTTGGTCTTTTTCCCATTTGAAACACTACTAGGATGATTTTTAATTTTGGAAGGACAATTTTTAACCAGATGCCCTTGTTTCTTACAAGCATAGCAAGAGTTGGGAAAATCTTCAAAAAAAAATTCTTGAGTTTTTTTACCAAGCTTGGATATTAGTTCCACCTTTTTTGGGAGATGATTCAGGTCTACCACTTTAACATAAAGTCTGGCACTTTGAAGTTTGGTTCTAGAAGCCGTAGCATTATCCAATGCCACAAGTTCACCAAAGGAACTAGCAATACCTTTTAAAATGTCCTCATGCTAAAATTCTAAAGGGAGACTAAGAAGTCTAGCCCAAATGGGAGTGGTTAAGAAAAAAGAATCTGAGAGATCCATGTTAGGCTCCCATTTTTTAATAGTGAGAGAGCATTTACCAAAATACCATGGTCCTCCACAAAGAACCATATTCATGTCTTCCTTATAGTTGAATATAAATAAAAAGAAACCATTCGACATTAGTGCAATATCTACCTCTCCTCGAATAACCCATTTCCTTTTAACCATTTTTATAAGAGATTATAGATCTGGTCTTGCTCCTATAAATTTGCCCACTAGGGTGAAATCCATGGAGGACACAGAAAAATTGACTATAGGATCTGGAATAAAAACTTGAAACTCACCTTTCTCCCAGTAAGACTTAACAGTCACCAGCGGGAATAGAGATTTTCCAGTAGGTTTCTTGCCAAATAGAGATGACCAAGTCTGTCATTCTAAGAACCCTACCTTCAGCCCTTCTGAGGACTTTTCCTTGTTAGAATCAACATTGTCTTTCTCCTTTTCAAGATCCTACCCCAACACATGAAAAGTAGAAGGGGATCCAATGAGGGGACATAAACCCCACAAAAGGGATTAGATACGCAAAAAGACTTTCCAATATCCACATCGGCCAAATATTTTGACCCAACATTCTTCTCAACACCCCCTATATTTCCTCCAGGGTCTATACCTCCTACCAGATTCTCCCCAACCAGTTTCTTGCCTACCTACGAACCAACTAATTCAAATTCTGAAAGAGCACAAATTCTGAAAGAGTGCCCATTAGTGAGTAGGATAAAATGTGATACCATGCACCTAGTTACCATCATGGTAGAGTCAATTTACATATAGATTGATTTATCATATTTATATAATGTGATAATAAATTCATATAAATCCATTTTAAATGTTTCACTGTCATGAGTATACTCTTATAGTCATTTAACATGCACCCATAGTCAACCATCTCATACATACAACAAATCAGTTAGCAACCTTAATTTATTTAATTTGAGAATGATATTTACATGAAAGTAAATAACCATGTAAAGGCACACCTAATATATTTAATTCTAAGAGATTCATCATACTCCCTTATTAAAAATGTAGGATTACCAAATAACGAGTTAACATATTGTAATATCTAGTTTGTTCATTGGGAAAGCCATTGCCTCAATATCAAATCACAATTCATAGTTATATTATAAATTAAATAAAAACATAAAGACACTCCCCAAAGAATTCAAAAAATACAATCACAAGTAAACAAAATATCAAGGGAATTCACTAGTCCATAAAAGAGGCAATTATAGTCTTGTCATAGTTGTACATTCACATAATAACATCAAAATAAAATTTTATCATTTCAAGTTAATTTTGTTTTGTATTTTTCATCTCATCACTAGAATGATATCATATGGAAGTACAATTAGTTTGGTTAAGTACTATAATCAAGAAAATAACATGTATATACTCATACATAACCAAGTGATTTACAACAATGTAATATATTATTTTTATATTTATAATAGCATGTCACAAGTATTACATGTCTATTTAAATTATAACATGATTTTTTGGAGAAAATAAACTAATTATCATAGAGGGGTAAAACATAATTTGGTCATTACACCCAACCCGTATCAAGATTTATGTATCCTTATTCAAACATCTTTAAGGCAATTTTGTGCATATTGGCTAATGGCTCTATAGCTAAAACATGCACAATGAGAAGGATTATTTATAGATTTATCTCTTAAGGATTTACATGGTTATGTATTTGAAACTTTTATATGGCAAGCTTGTGTCTGAGTACATTACCTCATACAAAACTATTAAAGGTACATTACACATCAGTGAAGGTCCAACCTACCCATATCCTTATTGGGGTGTAGAGAATCCTTCTTATAACATATGGTTCTGAGGCAACCTTTCCTATAATATATTCATCATGTGATATAATTTATTAATAATTTGGATTTGGATCCCTACCAGATGCTCAATTTAGGGATTCAGGTGATGTCAATTGGCTATATTTGTAGTGTGTTCATATTGTGACATCTTATCTACATAATTAAAGTTCAAAGTTAGAAAATTTGTGTGCATAAATAATTCATCCCCAAAGCTCCTAGAGTTTAAATTAGGGTTTGATACCAAAATGTCATGTCTATTTTTTTCCACATAAAAAAATATGACTACCAGCATCTCACATGTAATCAAACACTAGAGGCATAAGTACACTCACACACACACACACACACACACACACACACACACACACACACACACACACACACACACACACACACACACACACACACACACACACACACACACACACACACACACACACACACACACACACACACACACACACACACACACACACACACACACACACACACACACACACACACACACACACACACACACACACACACACACACACACACACACACATGCTTATATTTTCAAATGATACCAAATATTTACCAGTTACATATCCTAGCACACACACATGCTTGTATTTTCAACTAATAACAAATATTTACTAGTTACATATCTTAGGACAAGAATCTAAAGAGTTTCCAAAGTTCAACCATGAATGTTAGATAATTATTTTATATCATAATCCCATGGTTATCATGTCATAATTCTAATTTGGTCATCAATTTTAACCTCAATCCATTGTTATCATGAATGGGCACCACATCACCCATTTGGATATGTTGTACACTTAAAATCATCATGGGTCATGGTCATGCCATATGGAAAGCTATTGAGACCTCAATATCAATTATAGTGTCTAATCCCTCTAGGCATTTGTGTACTAGGATTCTACCACTTTGTAACATTTCATGTCCTCAGGTCCTAATAAGCATTAAGAGGCTGGGCCCTATTCAAAGGTATAAGCCATCTAGGCTTCTAATTATTAGGATGTTGTCACTCAGAAACATGTCATGTCCCTAGGCACTCAAATGAATTAAGGAGTTCCTCAGGTCCTCATAAGATCTTGAGCTTTGATTCCCTATAAGGTTTCCACTTGGCAACAACATGGGACTTTGAGTCCTAACCTATGAAAGCTTCCTAAGGTTTTGAGTTCCTAAGATGATGCCCTTTTGTGGTATAGTGGAACCCTAAAGGTATTAGGGTATTAAAATCCATAATAACTTCCTAAACTATCATAATGATTCCTTTTGGCATCATTTACCTAACTTTCAAAATCAAAAATTGATTAAGATAAAAACTAACTAAAAAATCCAAAGCAATAAATGACTAAGGTAAGAATAAATGAAAAGAATAATTGACATAGAAAATTGACTAAGGAAAAAATTAATGAAAATAAATGAATGACTTAACGAACACATATTAGGCTCAAGTAAGGATAAATATGCATGTTAGTGTTCTACCACCATTAACATGATCAAAGATAACCCTTCTTCCCTCAAAAAGACTCAACTAGACTATAAAGGGATAACATTCACATAAAATGATTAAAATAATGAGGTGTCAAGGCATAAATTTGTTTTTTGATACCAAATCAATAGTCCCATTGGTTTAGCTGATTAAAAAGATTTCAAGGTAATCTTAACCAAGTAAACCATCTCTTAAGGATCTACTCAATTTTGTGAGATGACTAGTATATTCATTAATAGATAATACTTCCAACATTGACACTTATAACCAGTTTGTTACACCATAGATAAGATACCAAACATTAATTTTACTAAAAATATAAGAACATAATCTTGGGTTGGTCTTAGAATCATCTTCTTTAATTAATTAATCCCTTCAAGGATGCCTACAATCAAACCTAAAGGGTTACATTGCATTGTTATTCCCATAATAATATAAACAAGCTCTATTAAATTTTTTCTTTTATATTAGTTTTTCTTGCTATATGAAAAGTATAAAATAGATAGCTTAGTCTAATTCTTCAATCAATGATCTCTTCTAGAAGACATATATTTCTAATAGAATTTTATTTTTCATACTCATAACATACGCATAGAGGAAGCAATCCGATTCTCCTCATACATGAATATGACTTCTTATAGGGAATAGCCTATTAAATAATATAAAAGGTAGAATGCATAATAATTTTATTAATACATAGGCTAGGTATTTTTAATTCCTCTATTATATTAATGTACATAAACACTAAATCAAGAATATTGACATCATTCTATTACATGGTCATCTCAAAAGAACTTTTCCACACATATATTTCTCCCATGACTAGTAATTGATTATGTGATTTTATAATCAATTCATATTATTATTTATAACAAAAATAACTAAAAAAATATTAAATATCATAAATTTCATAGATAAGACCAAATCAAAAGGGACAACCATGTAATAATTCATTCAAGTTGAACATATAGTTATATCTATTATTAATAGTCTAATTCAAATTCATTATTACATGGATGTGTTTTTCTCAATAATGTCTATTTATTATATTATACAATATACCTCATGGTAATATAAATAACATATAATTGATAATATACATAATTATTGTGGCTCACATCTTGGCCCATAATATATCATTAACATATAATTGCATCTATCTAAATGAGAGTAAATAATATTTGGAAATACAACAAGAGTGATAAAAAAAGTTAGACGGTATCTTCTCAATCAAAATTTTACTTCATCTAACTATAGGAGTGATCACCTCCAAACCTTTTTCCATCATCAATCAACTGATCTATGCACCCATGAACTCAAGACTCCCAGCTCTGGATATGTTCAGACCTTGATGCAATGCAATTAAAGGAAAATAGGTGGATTAAATGTCTTTGGGTCATGGAGATGGCTACTCACAAGGAACAAATCCAACCATATCAAATTCAAGGATTCTATCATACTTGAATCAATGCCAAAAATCATACAAGAATACATAAGAATAATCAAATAAGTCAACCATGCCTTTAACCATTATATTAGTTCATTATTCAATTCATGATAAAGTTAGTCACCTTATCATTATATATAACTTGAGAGTGCCCAAAATCCTTCCATCATAAAGAGTGTAACCTTTGATACACTACATAAAACCAAGATACATGAAACTTTCTAATCTCATGCAAGTAAAAACTCTAAAAATAGATTCTAACAAGGAGTAATATCTCAACTTTGAATTCCCACACAAAAGCAAAATAACTACAAGGTGACCAATGCGTAGTCAAAGGAAGACACGTAAAACTAAAAGAAGCATGCCATGTGGCCTTAGTTCCCTGGATGTAGTAATTCAATAAGAATCACACAAGCTTCATTCAATCAAAAAATATAATAGATAAGTCATAAGGAAGTCTACCAATCAACTTAGGTCCTTCAAATAATTTTTGAAGATTTTTATTAGTAGGGGATCTCTTTCTCTAGGATCCTCCTTTGCTTCCCTTCTCCCCATTGCCAAAATGGAAACAAGGTCCCTCTTTAATAGATCCACCTTCCTCAAATAGGCATTCCCTCCTCCTTTATCATATAATTGAAGGGTGATAAGTGTCCTTTCTTCTGACATGGCTTGAATACAACCACATTTCTTACTAGCTATGACTCTATTAAATGGATGTTCACTTCTATTCCTTAATGGTACATGATGGATTTGTATATTTATATGGTAACTTACCAAATCTTCCTTCATTTCCAATTTATTTAAATAAGGAAAAATTACTAAATGTGCCTCCACTATGCAACTAGGCATACTAGGCATTAATCTAATTAATTCTTATGCATTAAATATTACCAACCACTAGGTGGTTACACCAACTCAATCAGTGATTATAATCTATTTGTACATGCCAAGACTAAAGAAAAGGGATAAATGGTACTCAATGCATCCAAATAGGATTGAACATGGTTCAAGACAACTTATGGATTTTATATAGGGTTAAACATGATGTGAAAATGTATTTAAAATTCCATGATCCTTTATTGTAAATGACATATTACAACATACTCATTGTGTCTATGAATTTCCTTTATCCCAATAGTCAAAGAGTATAACATAAAACATGCTAGAGCATTCAATTACACCAATTAAAATAAGCCTTTCTACCCATTCACAATATTATGAACTAATATCTATATAATACATGTGTAAACTCAATTGTAGCATATGGAAATAATTTAGGCATTACTAAGTCATAACCTCTCATTTTCATAATTTACCTCTACTTGTAAAAATTCCACCATATAAGCATATCCATCTAATCAATAAAATTACTTTGTCAATGAAATTTACCAATGTTCCTCTATAATAAATGTATCATTTTACTAACCAGGGTCTTATTCCCAACATGTAATCATATGTTAGTAAAAATAATAGTTACCAAATTTCTTATGTAGTGCATCAAAAATGCTATTATAGTATTGAGATGTTATTACTTGGACTAATGGATACCTTAAGGTATTCAAACTAAACATAATAACCCACACAATCGAACTCAAGTAGAACTAGAGTCCCTTCACATAGAGGCAATGACCTATGAACCCAATCATCGAAACATTCATTTATAAAGAGGTCCATAAAATCCTCTTGGTTGGGATCATCTTCACGATTCATCACTCTACCTAGGTAGATAGCTTAGTGCCAATCTATAAAAATAATGGATAAATTTATCTATGTCAATTAGAAGAATCTGAACCAAGCTTCTGACAAACATAACTATCCTTTGCCTTCCTTAGGTAAGGTAATATAAATGGTGATTTCATCTCAAATGATGTCCTTCTTGGATGAATTCTCTAAATATAATTAGTTTATGATAAACTCAAAAGATCAAGCCAAGATGGAATTTATGACCATGTGAGGCACATTCACTTATATATGAATGCCATTTTACCTTATTAATAAAGTATTCGGCTTTTATATAGCTATGCACTTTTATTTTAAAGTTATATTAGGTGAATACATTTTTATTTACATGTATGACCTAACTATTTTCTCAAAATGTAGGTTTTATAATAGTTTCCATCTTTAAAAGATATTTGAAAGGTGTAGAAGGTATGGTATTTTTCTTGACCCAAATAAAAGCATGTTTTTTTTAATAAAGGTAAGATTATCAATCACATAATCACGAGGTAAGGTATTTATATCAAACCTAAGTGTGCCAATGGGATTTCTAATATACCTTTTCCTAATAGTTAAAATTTATTATATTCATTCTTTGGTAAGATCAACTTTTTATGAAAATTCATATTTATTTTTGTTAGAATTGTTAAACCTTTGAATGCAATGTTGAAATGAGATAAAAAGTAGAGGAAATCCTATAGATATTGAATCCTTCCAAAAAATCAAGTAATCCATCATGTAGGAACTATTCTTAATCAACCTAGGCTATGTGAAGGACATCTACCTCTATTCTTTTGTATCAAAGCAAACCCTAGATACAGTATTCACTTAAATGTTGGATGAAGATAAACAACCAATTAATTTTATGAGAACAAACTTAAATGATGTAGAGATGAATTATTCCACCTTATAAAAACAATGCCTACACCTTAGTAAAGGCTATAAAAAATCATTCATTACATCCTTAGAAACAAGGTGCATGCCATAATTCTAGACCCAAATAAAAATCTAATGTTGGGGTAGAATAAACTAGGATAATGCAAAGGTTAATAGATGGCCAAGTTGAAATAATATGACATTGAGATAAAACTTATAGATTTGGTATAACGATAATGTCTTACTCAGTTTATCATTGAAATCAACCCAAGAATCATGCTGGTGTAATTAGACCAATAAAAATGGTCAATCAAGAATGATAGGATATAATTATCTACTATCTACTTTATGGAAATCCTCCTCTAGGACTCAATCAAACATAAAAATATCTCTCAATTTGAAGATAGACTACTACATATTGAATGAGGGAGTTCTCTATATAAATAACTATGAAGGCATATATCTTAGATGTCTATATGAAAAAGAAGCTAAGAAATTCATGATTAAATTGCATTTTGAAATTAGGGAGTGGCCATCCTTCAAGGACTATGAATATACACAAAATTATATAAGTTGAGTACTATTGTCCCACTATCTTAAAATATGTCCATTCCCATGTGAATTAATTTCATCAAACAAGACCTTCACCAAGAAGTAAGTTCACATTGTAAGGCCTTTATAACCTATGATAAAAGAACATCCTTTCACTCAATTAGGACTTGAATTCATTGGAGTCATCAACCTAAACTCGTTAGTTAGCCATAAATATATAATTATGGCCATAAATTACTCCACAATATAGAGAAAGGTAGTGGTGACCACAAAAACATATCCAAATAAGTCATCAAGTTCCTTAATGAAAACATAGCGACATGATTTGGCACCCTAGCCTCACTAGTCTACGATGATGGACCTGCATTTCAATCAGTTAAGATCAATGAATGGGATTATTAAAATGATATTACCTTGAGGGTATCATGTAAATACTATCCATAAGGGAATTTTTTAGCTGAGTTTACCAATAAAACCTTGATTTAAACCATTAATAACTCTGTAGAAAGGAAGCCTGGAGACCAACATTCACTATTGAAATATGCTATTTGGGCTGACCACACTAGATGTAAGCAAGCGATCAAAATATCTCCATTTTTTATAGTATATGGGTTAGATCCCATATTTCTAATGACCCTTAAGTTTCCAACTTACAAGTTTATTCAAGAGTATATGGAATATACTAAAAATTTAAACTCAAGTTTGTTGGACATTGCCCAATTGGAAGATGCATGAGAAAAGGATATATATAACTTTAGTAGACATCAAGAAATAATGAAGATATGGTTCAATAAAATCATGAATGTCAAGTCATTATAGATATTAGACTTAGTATTTTTATGGGACAAATAACATGAAAATAAAGGGTAGAATTCTAAACTTGACCCACTCTAGATTGGACCATACTAGATCTATGAGTTGTTGGGGTAGAACACATTTTGATTAAAAGACCTTAAATTGAATGACCTCACACTAACTATGAATGGAAAATTATTGAATCATTATTTATTGGTTATCCCTTCCATTTTAATTATAGAATATCCCCTGAGGTAAAGGTTGGTGATGTAAATATTAGATTAGAGTTATCTAGTTTGATTTAGTTGTGTTTGATTTTTTTTTGTGATTTTATTTTCTTGTTCTAATTTTTTATTGTTTTAAGTTATTTTTACCCCTTTTCCACCCTTTATAACATTACAGAAGTGTACCTTATTCCCATTATTCTTATTGAGGAATAGATAATATAGTTATGGTAAAATAGAGTCCAATCTAAATTTTGGTCCCCATGCTCTAGAGTTTGATCATTTCAAAATTGACAAAGCACTAAAGACTCAATTCAAGAGTTGGAAGGTAGAAGGTGAACCACCATTATTAGACAATGTGATAATCAAATGAACTTATAAAACTAAAATCATTAAGCGTCATTGATTAATAACTAAGCAAATGAATTGAGAAAATCTCCTATTTTTTAATAAAGGTCATCATAACACTAAAGGAACCTATCAATCATATCCAAAACACGGAGCAAGAAAAATACATGCTTGATGAAAAGTGCTCATTGAACCTTCCATACACCTTGGCTATGCTGGTCCCAAACCATCCTGGATTAATTAAAATAAGAATCAAAATGAAAGGAAGTTTAAATCTCATGAAAATACAAGTTTATTCTTAAGAAAGGGTGATTTGGGCAACCTATATTAAAGGATTTCTAGATTGGTTGGCAATGAATCAAGGCTTTAAATGGGGATAAATACATCTATACCATGGCTATAGACATTTGGATGGAAGCTAAGAAATGTCCAATACCTCCTTTACTTATCAAAAATTATGTAAGTAAATTACCTCTCAATTAGCCATGAGTACCTAAGATATGTTTGAGCTTTCCCAATGGATTTAAAATAAAAATAGAATCACTCTTTGCAAAAAATTAACCTTTGAAATAATTAGGGCCTAGTATGTTTTTTATTGAAGTAAAATTGAGCACTTTATTTTCATGGAAGTTCATCTAAAGTGAGATGTAGTTTTTCATCTCATAATTTAGTAATGGAGGATCGTAGTCTAGATTATAAACACTGAGGCAATATTTTCCCTACAATAGTCACCATTTTTTGTGACCAACACACCCAATTCTCATATTTCCAAATGAGGACACTATTTTGTCTTAAAAATTCCATGTTTGGGTCTTATTTTGAAATGAATCAGTTCAAGTCTAATTTGGAAGTCATTGTCTTAAGTCTAAGTTTTTATTTAGAATTAAGTCTTGATCTAAGTCTAAATTGATTTAGTGTCCACACAATTTATCCATTAGTTTAATTGATTCTTGAGTTTAAATATTTAAATGGACATACCTATCCAAGTTATTTTATTCATATATTTGGTTTTGGGGGCTATGACATTCATTAAATTTAGATTCTAGTTTTATGGACTAATAGAGATAACTTATTTTTTCCCCAATATTATTTTTTATTTATAGGAGTGTTCTAACCCCATAGGTACACCTTACCAAATCTTACTTGGTCTATCTCATAAATATCCTTTATATTATGAGTGAATTTTCATACTTAGTCATTTTCTTGAAAGTTTCCTCCAATAGATTGTCATCACACATCTCTCTTGAACCTAAAGTGACTGTCAAATTTAAGAATGGATAGGTCCCTATGGTTAAAATTATAGTGGATAAGTCCCTAAGTTCAATTTCTAATGAATAATTCCTTGAGTTCAAATTATATCAATTAGCTCTTAAGCTCCAAGATCATTCCACGTGTCAAAACCCATCATATTTATAAAGTATTTTTGAAATGATTAAGTATTTTCTTTTGACTAGACCCCATATTCACATAATTGATACATGTGTATTCATATGAATTCTTCATGGATGATGAGGAAAAAATTTATAAGTCAAAGTACATCGAGATCCTAAGCAACCAATATTGTAACATATGTATTCAACTGAGTTAGTCATTTTTTTAACTTAAATAGATAAGGTAAATATTCTATGAGTCCCCAAGTTTTGATATCATTCCATGTGTCTCCAACTTGTTCCTTTAGAGAAAAATAGTGAAGAAAAACAATTCTCAAGGTCCTTGATCACCTAGATAAATAAGATCATTCCACATGACATGATCTTACTCATCTATAACTAACATGTAAAGTCACATACTCTAAATACATGCAATCATCCAGATAATAAATGACCAACCACATGGTAGTATCCCAATCATTTATATCCCACAAATAAATATACATAGTCTTAGGTTGGTCAGTCTTTTAGATAGGCAAGATCATGCCATGTGGCATGATCTCACTCACTAATGGCTTATTAGTAAAATAAATAACTAGTACCATTGTCAAAAATTAAAGACCCCACAAATAAGTGATATCCATCCATGTGGTAGCATCTAGTCATCTATATCCTATAGACATAGTAAAATACAATATGAATCCCATGATGACCTAGATTAATGATATTGTACCACATGTCAACACCTTATTCCTATAAATTAAAAAATCAAGTGACCAAGTCCCAAGTATTTGAAATATTTCTATCATGTCATGTGGTATAATCTTGGTATTTTGGGAATAATAGGAGTAGGACTAAGTTATGAGGTTACCTAATCACTTAGACTAGTGAGGGTCATCCATGTGGCAACATCCCACTAACTCATAGCCAACATACATAGAAAAATATTATACATATGTCTTAAGCCCCTAGATTAATAGCATTGTCCACATTTCAATGTCTTGTTAAGCTATGGCTAAAGTTATAGGGGCACATACATCAAATCTCAGTGACCAATAAAAAGAGTCATATCATGCCACGTGTTGACATCTCACTCACTTGCTACTGAAGGGGGCCTAGGATGTTAAATGTTGAGTATTGACCTAGAAGAAAAGTGACAATAATTCAAGTGTCACACTATAAATAAATAAACATGGAAAAATACAAATAAGACTCTTTTACATAATAAGTAGATATGTGGCAAATCATATGGCTCAATAAGATGGCTAAGATACCAAAATCTATAACATTATGCCATGTGTATCTCTATAGATAAAATGAATTACACACATAAATATGGGTCCCAAGATAACTATAGAGAGGTATATATAATTTTGAATATGACCTAGCATATATATCAATTTTAGTCCATGAGATAAAGATAAGGTTCATAGGTTTTGATCAAGTGGTAAATTAACAAGTGTCACAATCCCAAGGAGCTTGAATAAGACACTTGGTTTGAATTTATTACATTTGTAAAATATAATAAGGTGGACCCTAATCCATTATAGCTAGATATTTTTTATTTTTTAAAAATAGTTTGTTCAATCAAAGATGCTTATAAGCTACCATGTGGCTTGTACCTCAGTCATTCATAGTGCCATGCCACAAAGGAAAAAAAAGACATGTGTTCCCCACACTTCTTGCACATAATATCTATAGTAAATATTATCCTCCATGAGTCCTTTATCAACTTTTAGATGTTAAAAATCATTGACTAACCATTTTTATCTCAATGTAGTCTACTAGAAATTTAAGATGCAGCTCACATTAGACCTCTCTTTGATACTCCTTAATGGGCCAGGAAATTCCATTATGTCTTATCAATTATAGAATGATTAATCTTCTAACATAATTTATTACCATTTCAAGACATAATGTCCACTAGTGAGATGACATGCCTCTTGGGGCCAAGACTCATCTCTCCCTTCTATATATACTTCTACCTAGTATGTTAGAAGGGTCAATTCTATTTTCAAACAAACACTATTGAAATAATGCAAAATTGATTTTATGTGTAAATGTGTCTAGTTTCCTTTTAGGTCTTCCACTTTATATATATTTTAATTAACTAACACTAATGATATAAGACTATAAATTTTGATTTTTGATAGATTTTATGCATTTACTAGGATAGGCTTCTACTATTTTGATTAGGTTCTTTGATCCCGTTCACTTTATTTGTATTATATATAGATTATGTTTAATTAAATATAACCTTGTTTATAGTTCATTCATTAAATGAGACTTAGAATGAAGAATTTTCCCTCCTCTCTCCCTAGACTCTTTCCTTATGTGACTAGATCCCAAGCCATTTTGAAAATTAGAATATAGTATTGCAACTATATCTAGGTATGTTTTGGTCCTAGAATTATTTGTGGTGTCCCTTTAATCAGAAGTATTTATTTATAATTTACTCTCCTATTTTGATGTGTAATTTTGAACATGTGATCTTTCCATTTATTTAAAAATGGTGAAGTGAAGAAAATTAGAGCTCTCAAATTCAATATGTTTCAATTGGTCTACCTAAAAATGTATAGGTTTTATAAGTTAGTGATAAAATTGGTATTAGACCTCTAGTGGTAGCATTACATCTCTTTGAGATCTATTCAAAGTAGTATATATAATAGAGTCCCATACCTATAGCTCATGCCTTGTATTATCTCAACAACAACCCTAAATGAGAGGATGCAATTACCCCAATGTTTCCTTGAGCTTGTTTAATGCATCTAACTTCATAGGTGTAATTGGAATAGATATCTTAGACAAGATAAAAAAATTAATGGAAGAATAAAGTAAAAAATAGCTTATTTAGTGGAAAATATACCTATTAATACACATAGGACCTGTAGGTGAAGGTGCATTGATCTATACTTACACATAGAGAAAAAACCCTAATGAAATCTAATGCACCCTATAGACAATAGTGAAAGTTGACCTTGTCCAAATTGTACACCATATCACAAATATAAGTGAATATTTATTCTGATTCATAGTGACCTCACATATTTAGATGGTATATCACATAATCTATATTACATTCCATCAAATTTGAGTACCAACTAAGTTACTTATCTTTAGTATTTTAACCCTTTAGCATCTTTTTATAAATATTGAGTTTTAAATCAATCTTTGTGTAAATATTACATATTTTATACATTATAATTTTACTCAACAGTTTGTCATAATTAAATTAACATTCTATTAATACCCAATTTTGATAAAAACACATTTTATGATGTCAAAAAATAGGAAAGAATGTTAAACACACTAGGACACATTATAATTAGTTATTAGAGCTCGAGATAATAAAATCAACCTAGAGATTAGCAATCAGTTCCCACACTCACTTAATGATCTACCTATATATCTACTATGAATAACTTAATATGTATAATTAGGGTTGGATTTAGTCTACTCATTATGAAAATGATTGTTAGTTATATTTTGAAGGAAACCAACCTTTTCCACTCAACCTTATAACTACTATTTACATAGTTACCCTTATAAATAACAAAAGGGAAAATAATTATCCTATGCTCAATTAAATTGTACCAAATGTTAGTATAATATACTCTTGTATGCATAAGAATGTTCACTAGAGTACCTAATTTCTACAAATGATAATAATAGTTCACTCTACTCTATTTCTCAATCATACCCTCCTTAAATCAAATAAAATAAACTAAGCCAATACCCAAAGGAGTTACATTCAAGATCCATAATTTTGAATAAGGTTTTAAAATAATTTCCTATATCATCAAAAGTGTATACTATCAATCAACTAGTTTTATTGTGACAAAACATACTAATTTGCAACAAAGATTTAAAACACTAACCTTAGTGTGTCTATTATTGGATAATAAAAAGGGAAAAGAAATGACATAAAAATAATTCCTTGGGAAGTTTATTAAGATATTTAAATGATTATTCCTTACAATGAAAATTATTATATCACAAGTAGTAGTGGATATGGGTGTATCATTTAGTGTGATTGGTTGATCTATTATGGATAGGTCTAAATAACCATGGGTGGTAATGAAGTGGATCTCCTCCATAGAGGGAATACCGATGTTGCATGCCTCAATTGAGTGTTCTAATGTCATACAGATTTTATAAAAATCATTATCGATTGTAGATATTTATTACCTAAATATACTTATACATTATCCAATAAGGGAACACTAAATAGTTATAAGAGAATAATAGTGGTCTCAAAACACTAGTTTTAGATTATAAATTAGGTTTATAAATTCCCTTCAATTGATTCACAGAAGAGGAAAAAAAATAATGTAATGGTTAACAATAAGATATAGATATTATAGTTTCAATATTTGATAATTTTTATTCAAGTTTTGTTATTAATTTAATCTATCATTCCAAAATGATTTTGACAAGTTGAAATTTTCCTAGCAATTTCCTCTTGTGAAACTAATTCAAAATTCATCCAATTGTAATTGAAATTTATAGTAATAAAATTATTTACTTATTGAACTAATAAATTTTAGCGATTTAAAATATGTTTCAATCATTATATTTTATATATTTTATCTCTAGGTATTTAATTTAAGTGTCATCCAAACTAACTTTATCTACATAAAATAATAATAAAACTTGATTGTGAAAAAGTCAACCTGAATCGGTGCAAATTAATTAAAATCATTGAAAACAAATTTTATTTAATTTTTAAAATGATATTATACGTGTATATTAAATCTAGTCTAAGTTTTATATTTATAAATTTTGACATTAAGTATTTATTTTCATTCAATTCCAAACAATTTATAATAGGTTGAGATGGGAATGTAATTCCTTGGAACCTATTTATTTGATTGAAAATTTAAAATATATTTGCTTCATCTATTTACTTGGACAAAAAAAAAAAATCTAAAAACTAGGGAGTGTAATATTAAATGAATTATTTGATTTTTTATCATGGGTGATTATAATCTTTGTCAAAATTAGATTTTAGTTCGAGTAGGCTTAACTTATTCAAGATTACCTCCAAGGATAACCACTTCAAAAAATAACAAATTTTTCATTTTAACAATGGTGAATAATTTAAGTTTTAATTTACTTT
This sequence comes from Torreya grandis, assembly GCA_037957365.1. Taxonomy (NCBI): domain Eukaryota; kingdom Viridiplantae; phylum Streptophyta; class Pinopsida; order Cupressales; family Taxaceae; genus Torreya; species Torreya grandis. The sequence goes on from JARHVA010003866.1 coordinate 184,990, forward strand.
CATATAACACAAATATTATTCCAATAATATCAAAGACACAAAAAGTGGTTTGAAAGGGGAAAGGGCAACGAATTTGAAATATATATAATGTGTATATTATTACATAATAAAGGTACTTTATCTTCATTAAATAGATTAAAAACTAGATATTGAAACTATTTTCATTATTAAATTACATTTATGAATTTTATTTTTATAATATCAAAGTGTAAATACATGTTTATCTCGATATAAGTGTACATATATACACATAAATGTAATACTTTAAAATTATAGTTTATATATTTATATATATATATATATATATATATATATATATATATATATATATATATATATTACAAAATAAAAAAACTAGTAGTAGGTGGTTGGGAAGTCAAACCCAACCTGTCAAATGTTGACTAGTAACTAAGATATGATCCTTGAATGTGTTGCAAGACTAAAAAGGATGGAAGTTTCATCCCTAAAACTTAAGGTCAAGATAGTTACCTCCCCATTATTTTATAATAATATTATTTGTGTTATTCCAATCCCCCCTCACCCCACCCCTCCCACAATGCATTTTTTTAAAATGCGATTCATAGTTCATAAACCTTAGTCAAGGCCTACTACTTTAAAATGCATGACATATATATACATGTATGTATGTATGTATATACACACACACATATAATAAAGGAAGAAACTAAATGTATATATGTGTGTGTATATATATATATATAATTAAAAAAATATTATCAAATAAATAAAAAAAAGATAAAATAATACTTTAAAAAAAATTTAATTTCATATATATAGAAACACACACACACACACACACACACACACACACACACAAATAATTTAAAATAATAAATTTACAAATAGGCATAACTTGTTCCTTATGATTTATAATTTAAGGATCATGCAAATTAGATAGATTACATTATAAAGGAAGAAACTGTTTAGATTTTAAGAAAATTAATTGAGATAAAAATATATATATTTGCATGCACACACACATACACATGTGCATTCATAGTTTTTTTCAAAACAACTATATTAAGGATAAGGATACAACCTTCCTTTTTGAGATCCTTCTTAAATCTCATTTTTGAGTTCCTTTTCCTGAACAAGATCCCACCAAGAATGATCAACCCAAAATGAGCCAAAAAAAATAGTAAATAAACAAAATTTATCTTCAAAAAAATTTCACCTTAACTTGTCAATGGATTTATATTTTTTATTATAAAATTATTTAATTTTATTACAAGGCCCATACTCTTCATTACAAGGCCATGTGGGTTTACTTTCACAAGTAAACTCACACTTATAATCTTCTTATAAAGTCAAGAAGTCTTCTTAAAAGACCTTATTGTTTCTTTTAAGAATATTTATTTATCTTACATATCTTATTCCATACTCCAAAGAGTTTCATAACCATGTAATCTAGGCTAGTATTCTAAGTACTATAGGCTACCCAACAAGCCTACTAGGTAGATCTCATAGCCTTTCTAAAAAGCCTATGAGCTCTTTTATTTTCACATTTAAAAAAAATAAGTATTATATTAATATATATATATAACATAAGATTGAGCTTGGTTAATTTAAAGTGTTTAAATATTTACACAACTAGGGAAAATAATTTAAATTTCTTGTTAAACTAGGGACCACTAAACATGATACACACATTGAATAAGATATATAAGGTGGCTAAATATAAGGTGGCTAAATATAAGGTTTATTACTTTTTCACACCCTTATATCAATGAAAAAACTAAAATTAATATTTTCAAGGTAGGTGCATCCCCATGAGCAAAATTAATTCAAATTAACACACTTTGACGTAACTCAAAAGCAAGAACAAATGCAATAACCATAAGTCTTCTTTTATTTGATAAGGTCATAATGTCAAATATAATATTAAATAGTCTTTTATTAACTATACTCACTCATTTTTTTATTTTATTTAAGTTCCTACAAGGTTTAACATGTGGTGTTTACTAACACAAAAAAAGGTTTTTAATTCTTTGAGTATGAATTTCATAGTATAATGTAAAATTTTCTTAATATTATTCCTTATTATAGATCAAATTTTAATATTATTTTAAATGTTTCAAAATAATTAGTTATTTATTATTACCTCCTATATATTATGTTAACATCATATTGATACCCATAATTCCATCAAAGGCCAACTGATATTTGAATAGTCTCTAATATTAAGCATGTGTATACCAAGTGCAAGTTTGTTGTATGATCATAATGAACAAAGTTGAGTGTCAACCATGGTGAGATCTCATTATGTAAATACAATTTCCCTTGGAGTGAAAAATTCATAGAAATTAAATATAAGAGATATTTTTTTTTATGATGTTAATTTATTTCCTATACCTCCAAAGAGACCCTCCTTAGACCTCTTAAAAAAATAATAAAGCAATTACTTTAACTATATATTATATGAGATCACCATGTCTATAAATTAAATTTTATCTTTGGGTGTACATTTTACACTTAAGTAGACATACATGGGATCTTCTTCAATTCCCAAATTTATAGGAATAGTTTCTCCTAAAATTCTTCTTGAAGATTATTTAGTTCTATATACTTTAAGCTAACCATGATTAAATATTGATTCAAGACTTACCAAACCATGTAATGATTTATTACTATTTACCTTTAAGTAATCACAAAAGTTTAGAGTGTAATCATTGTGATCAAAGTAATCAACCTGTATAAAATTATAAGTATATTCATCATAACTAAAATAGGCCAACTATTCTCCAATTCATGTATCTTAAGTCTATTTTTTATAGAAAAAGTATAATCAACATAATTTTTTATGTCACTTAAGGTTTAACTAGAAACATAAACAATAATTTTATTAACACATATGTTAAATTATGTAATAATAAATGAAATATAAAATGCTTTAAAATTTTATATAGGTGATCGTAATTTCTATGAATGATTGTGTATACATGATTATTTAGTCTTTTAAATTTTTCTAACTTATCTTATAGCTAATTCAAACTCACAAAAAACATCTAAATGTTTAATGTTCAATTCAATGTTTTTTAAATACCAAGACACAAGACTTTAAACATGGTTGAATTTTTGGTATTTTTAAAATAAAACTTATAAGCGTAACTAAAACCCTTAACTAATAGAGAAATAAAAATAATACCAGGGCCAATACCATGTTAAGAACATGCTCCATCAAAATACAAGAAAAAAAATATTTTTTTAAGACTATTATGAAATATATATGATTTGGTTCATCTAATTTTAAGATTCCATATGTTTCAATTTTAATTTTAACAAATGATATATTATTCAAAATGGGTTCAATAGGTGTACCATCCTAATATTCTCTATGCATATATTATTTTGTTACCTACCAGAACCTAAGTTGTATATTTTTTGATATAAGCTCTAATAGATTTATAAAATTATCTCCCCTATAACATAGCATGGTTAGAAATAATGTCTAAAACTTGAACATTTATAATGCATGTAATGATTTAATCTTGTGTTGTTTTAATGACTATATCTTGAAACTTTACATAACTTTTTGTTTGATGAGAGTCAAACTAGTAAGTTTCATATTGTCTCATTTACATAGAATGTGTAAATAATCACAAATTAAATTAGGCATGATATCCTTTGATTCTCCTATGCAAATAATGAAACTATTAACAATTTTATTATCAATTCTAAAAAACACATAAAATGAAGGAATATAGTCAAAAGGTGAATCATAAAAATAATATTTATATTTATTATTATCAATTTATTATTGTAAACATGCAATGATTATAATATCCATATTTTTAAAATATTTATTAATATTTTAAATTTTACTATGCAAACCAATAATGAAGTACATAAAAGTTGATTTAGTATTAGACAAAACATTGATGATATTATAAGGTATAAAATTAGCATTGACTTGAGGGTAGGTTTTGGGCCTATACACTAGTTGATACTACATTTCATTATATCCTGAAATCAAAATTTTTATTTTATATGATATTTTCTATAATAATTACAACAACATTAATTTTTACTATAGTTTTACCTTAATCTTATGTAAAGGGTTTTGAAGAAGGGTGATTATTATAAAAAAATGTATTATTATTATCTTAAGAACATAATTGTAATCCTATTTACCTTTTTTTAAAAACATAAATATTAGCATCCTTGATTTCATCTAAAGGTTTGTCAAAACTACACATGTCTATATTATCTTCCAATTCAACATAAATATGATCTTTTGTTTGAATAAATCATTTAAATTTTTGAACACTAATGCATGTATCAAAGTCATGGTCAATTTTACAAACATGAAAATAATATATTTTATTATTAAAATTATTATTTTGATTATTTATCACTTTAAATAGATTTTTAGGTTGGCCATTTAACTATTTATTAATGATAACAAGTTCAATGTTAAGGTTATGAATGGATTATAAAATTTATGCATTATCAAATGTTTGGTAAGTAGATGTTCTATCCTTAAAAATAATATGTTTAAGCTTATTTTTATAATCAACACAAAATTTAATAGTGGAATGGTATTCTATAATATATTTATCTTCCAATTATATTTTTTATATAAGTGGTAACACACTAAAATAATAAAATCTTTCTAGTTTCTTATGGGGTCTCACACTAGGTGGAATTTTATGCTTAAGTCTAATAAATATAGTAATGAAACTATATATTGTCTCACTATGTTCAGTATAAAAATTTCATAAGTTAACTAACCAATTATAAATATTTTTTGGGTTTCATGAAACACAATTGAAGCCAATATTTAATATCTTTCCACTCAGAACTTCCTTTATTAGGTAAACTAATGAATGTTTAATAAGCTTCATCTTCTAGAGTTTAATAAAATAGACTAAGAGAAATATTATTTTTAGTACTACCGAGAGTTACACATATTAAATTGAAATAATATGGATGGTATTCCCATCACTCAATTGAATTACAAACAAAAAAGAGAATATTAACTCATTTTAATGAGGAAAGTTTTACAAGGTGATTCCCAATATCGATCAAAATTCTATGAAACCAATGATTGACCTTTTATATACTTTTAACTTAAAAATATACTTCATTATCAATTAGTTCATGAAGTTATTTATCTTAATATAATCAAATTATAACATCTCTTATTCAATTTATATTTTGATTGGTCATTTTAAAAATCTTAAGTCTTTAAATGGTTTTTCATAAATAAATCTGATAGTAGGTTGAGGGTTGGTAACTAAGGTTTATTTTATTTAGCACTTTAGATGTATATCTATTTGAACTATATCATATTTATTTTTTATTAAAAATATATATTATCTCTCTATTTTTAAGGATTTGTTTTCTTTATATTTAATGACTATAAGTATATATTCTAGATTCTTTGGTTGATTATACCAACTAAAACAAACCAATCCTGATGCAAGATTATTTTGTGGTTTTTATAAATCAATATCGATTTTAATTATGTGTAAAACAATAGTAATGGTCAATTATAATTTTTTTTTAAATTTTTAATTAATTTGATTTAACTCTCCATTAATGTGGCCAAACTTGAAATGTCAACTGATCTACCTGTTTACCTATTATAAAGGTTAAGTTTTAATCATACCAGTCTATAAACTCATATAATAATTATAAAATTACCAAATAATAAAAAAAATAAAAAAATCATTGAAAATATCTCAAACAAACAACTGGTAGACTGTGGCTTATGTATGAAGCTTAAACAATGAGAAACAAAATGACCAAATAAAATACAAGAATTCAGTATACCTAAATCCCCATCATACATTTATTGTGGGTTTAAAAGGCTAGGTGGCACATTAACTACTTAGTATTCTCCATGATTTTCTAATAAATGGTATTGACTATCAAATTTTGAAATATCTTTTACCATTTTCCTTTCCCATTCATCGCTAAACTTAACAATACCCATATACCTTGCCAAAAATGTCTTTTAATTTCAAAATTATCAACCTACTTGCATGTGAATTAAATTGAAAAGACAACAATACTCTTTTAGAATAGAAAATATCAATCTCCCTTTAAAAAATAAATTTGAAACAAGATTTTATTAGGGTCAAATACATGAAAATAAAACCATGGTCAAAGACTTATGATGATAAAAAATTATATAGTTCAATCATGCCCATGCAAATAATAATTGAGAGACTATGTTTATTTTTAAAAATTATAAATCAAGACCATGTTATTTTAGGTTTTAGTAATCAGTAGTTTGGGACAAAGTTATAAAAATATATTAACATAAGGTTTAAGATATAAAAATAAATTAAGGTTTTTATAACATTAATTGTTATAAATAAAAATAAATACTAAGACCTAGATGTTAGAACTTGCAATTGTGTAATGCATTTGAAGGTGATAATAATAGAGAGACATGTTGATGATAAAGGAACATGAACTCAAAAGCTATGACAAACTGATGAAATTTTCATAGAATATAGTTGAATATACAAACCTATATGAAAATAATTAATCACTATTTTTGAAAATGTTATCTCAATTATTACCGAATTTGACATCTATGTAAGTTATTTCTCAAATTTTATACTATTGGAACTGTCACCTATGACTTATCATTGTTCAAAGAGTTGAGCATATAAAATCACATTAATCTAAACATTGCATGGAGTCAATTTTCATGACATATATATTAATTTATTAATAAAAATTGTCTATCAAAATAAAAATTATATGTTTATAACATTGATTTTTTTTAAGAAATATTGTCCATTGATAATTAGGTTTTAAAAATAATAAAGTGTGAAAATTGACATACAATAAAAAAAGTGTAGTGATAATATAATTTTTTAAATCAAGTTATCCCACACCATGTAAAGTGAATTCAATGCATTATAGTAATTTTTTTGTAATAAATTTCATTTTTTTGTTTTTTCATTTAGGTATAAAAATTCATGAAAACATGCTCTACAACTACTATGTTAGTTGATTATGTAAATTTATGACACTTTAAATAAATATGTTTGAACGTGTAGATATTTATTATGTGTACACTTTCCTTTTATCTTATGATTTTATTTTTATTTTCATTCTCTTTCATTTTTAATCCTAATCATATTTTTGACATAAGAGGACACTTGAAAACTGGTATAATAACTTGGATTGGATAGCTCCAACCAATCCCAATTACATGATTTAATTTTTCCTATGTTCTAATATTTTTAGTAGGTAAAAACCACATGTAGTCTCCCTATTTTATTCTTTTTTGGAATTAGGTGTTTAATTCCTAAGCAAATAAAGGTCTGACTAAATGTAAATCAGTAATTAATGTGTCTCAATTGGCTTACTAATTTGTGTAAACATATTTGTGTAAACCTATTGTGTAAATATATCAATAGGTGAGATAAATTAGAACTTAGCATATTCTAGGCTAAAATAGATGAGGCAGGGTTTAGAAATTATTGTGTAGGGATGGCAGACTATTATAAATAAGACCCAAAACTCTATTTATAGATTAGATAGGAGTGTCAAACATAAGACACCCTACTAATTGGAAATATAGTCTAATTTTTGACACTATTATCCACTTATGGTGTTATTGTCAACTTTTGGTGATGTTGTCCTAGTGGTCTAGATTTTCTAAGTTCTATTTGATAGGCTTGTGACACCTTAGGGGTGAAATATTGAAACCTAGATCTGTACAGAGCTCAATGTGTATCTGATTTAATATTTAAAACCCTTAAGAGCTCCTAGTAATTTAACTTGAGTAGAAAACTTGGGAAAAAGAGAATGGCTTAGTGTGTAAAGGATATGTCAGAGGTACTTCACACCCTATGTGTGGGCATGCTACCTATATACCAATACTCTGAAGAGGGATCAAGCTAATGTAGTTCTCCCATTTGAAGTGCTTGGTGAAATTGTGTGATGTATGCAACTAGATGTGAAACAAAATGTATTTTGGATTACTACAGATTGGTATGAGTGCTTGAATAGGCTTGCATTGGTTTTCGAAGGCTATATGTATAGAATACAGAAGAGTGATTGAGTGTACTTAATTATATTCTTGATTATTTATTTTGAATGAGTTTCAACCATTCTAAATGGACATTAAATGTCCATTTATAGGGAAACTAATGATCATGGGTTAGATGAGCTTGTATTAGGCTGATAGGGGAAAAGATAAGGAATTGGGAAAAATCTGACCATTTGAGGCTAAAGTGAACTTGGACAATGGCATCAAAAATATGACACCACTAAATTTTTGTGATCCTATCCAAGTTAGGTGATATTATCCTAGGAGGATGAGACCTAGGGGAATGTATATGGGTTCAAGAGTGATACCTAGGTCTCAAAAATCTAAGTCTAAAAAGCTACAAGTGACTAAGAATTAGTGAAAGTTTAGTCGAGAAGGGTTGAGTGAGAAAGAAAGATGACCTATATGTTGGGTGATATTATCCATGCCTAAGTAATCTAATTTCACATTTCATATGATTATATTTACCCTACCCCTTTATTCTAGTGATGTAGCAATGCAAAATACTAGGATAAAGAAAAAATAGAAAAGCATACCTGAACTTACCTGTAAGGGAAAAGCTCATGAAGTTGTGTGATGTTGGATGTGCATAGAGAGAGCACATTTTGATGTGTGAATCTAAAAATAAAAACATGAATTAGATTAGTTCTTAGTAAATATTTTATATCTAAAATAAAAATGTACAAAAGCTGAGTAAAGGAAGAGAGAGGAACAAGTACACCTCAATGGGTATGCAAACTAATATAAAACTTGTTGTGATGCTAGATTATGTTGAGTATGTGTTGAATAAAGAGTAATATCATGAATGGAGATGAGTTTTCAATTCCCTATAATGTGGCTAAATAATTCAAAGAGCAGCCCTCTCCATCATCACCAACTAAATAAAGTTAATGAATCATGCATGTGCTAATCAATATCAGGACTATATGTCCAATCCATCTGAATAGGTGGCTGAAGAATATAAAGGATGACCCTTTGGATTCATCATTTCCACATGAAGTGAAGATATAAAATGATACCAGTATAGAATAGATGTCATATGAGATGGCTCATGGAGCCCATGAATGTTTTATAAATTTGACACTATGCTGTGGATAGTTGAATGTGTGTTGGAAACTAGGCCACTCTTAGCCATTTCAAAAGATGGATATTAGTCTTGTATGAAATCCACTCTTAAACTAATGTAATAGGCTTATATTAAATCCAGCTCAAGAACTTAGGTACTCAAAAAGCTAAAATTATATGAAATTTTAACTTAAATGTGATGCTAACCACCTATAGATGGAGTAAGACACATAATTGTTGAGAATGCCTAGAATAAACTAAACTCAAAAATAAAATAAGATCAATGTGCCATGCACATTTCCCCTAATCACTAATATCTAGAACATGGATTCTAATCTATAAGTTATACCAACTACCCAATCTAAACTAAAAGTGAGAACCATCATGTTTTACATGATGACCACTGTATCTAAGAAAACTATGTTGACTATTTTGAATGTTGTTGTTTTGATTTCTAGGAGGTTTATCTCTATGAACAAGCCCCTATTTTATGCCCCCTCTTCTAAGGGTATGAATGATGAACTTTCAATGAATGTCCTTAGAAGAAAAGAGTCCTACAAGTGTGTTAACCTAAAAAAATATATGATATAACATTTGATGTTTGACAATATGTTTTAAGATATAACAATGTTTATATTGATAGATATTATTAGATCAATAGGGGAATGCCTAGATATTTATAATATTGTGGAAGCTTGAATAATATACCAAACTAGAATTGAAAATGTTGATTTTTAGGTGTTAGTTGGAGAGATGGAGCATGATGGCCATCATGGCATCCAAGAAAGCAAATAAAATGCATGATATGGATCATGGAATTGCAAACATTTGACACAAAAAAAGTAAAAAAGCAATAAGCAACAAGAAAAAAACATACTAGATGGGCCAAGGAGCCATGAAAATAAGGGACATGGGTACATGTCACTCAAACTATAAACAAGCATGGAATTCATGTCCAAATGCCTGATACACATACAAGTGAAATAAGCAAAGTTGGCACACAAGCCATAGGCACATAGAGGAGGACAAATAAAGAACATTGGAAAATTTCCTAAGGCAAAAACATGAAAAGGAAGCAAAAGACATTGGAATTTTTTTAAAGCACAAGCAAGAGACAAGATGGAATTGAAAAATACAATCACACAAGCTACACTAAGTAAGCAAAGAAACCATGTAATAGTTGGAAGGATACAAGCACATATAACTAATCAAAGTAAATGTGAAAGTATGAAAAAATATGAGTAGTAAAAGACAAGGTATATGATAAGAGATACACATGTGCTAAATACTAGTGAAATGTTGATATAATATTCTATGCAAGCTATAATATAATATACATCAGCATGATAACTCATAGTGTGTAGTGTAGGAATGACATAACCTAGATGGTGTATTCATGTAGAGGATAACCCTAATGGGTATGTGTCAGGTAATCTAGAACAACAAACATGCTCTGATACCACTTTGCCAGGAACTACTGCCCACTAAGGGCACACTTGATTACCTTTGTATTAGCAACTAAACATGGAATTTAACCAGAATGATAAGTAACTAGAAATATGAAATAACACAGAATATGAGAAACAATACCCAATTGTATTAATACTCATTAGAAGAAAATACAATAAATAAGATGCCACACTTCTTCCCACACCTCTAGAGCTCCCACACTTATAGGGTTCACCTTTAATTCTCCTTCAACACTTCACTCTCTCAATTACGGTCACAACAATCAACTCAAACATAGAGTTGTTGTTCACCTCCACCAGTCAGTAACAACACTGTCAGTACACCAAGTACACAACCATACTCCAAGTAGATCTCCTTTCTCTTACAACAACCTGCAAATCAATAGACCTTACTTACCACGTAGATGTCTCTACACCCTGAAGAACCCTTGTCCTTGCCTCACCAAGTCCTTATGATTCTTCAACTAGTACCCCGGTGGATCTTCTACCAAAACTTGTACAACCTACAACTCTCCCTGATCATACACACTCAGCACCCCTTTGGAACTAGGAGAAGCTAATCCTTGCTTTCTTCTACAAGCCCTCTTGTTTATCTAGCACTCTTGCTCTCTCTCTTCTGAAGGAACTAATATTTGCTCTCTCACTAGTACAATTTTACAATATAGCCCATGAGTCTATTATATAGATCTCATGCATACAATAATTAGACATTCTTAATTACAATAATTAGACTCACAACTCAAGACCATAATTAGCCTCTTAACATGCAAACAACTAGTTCGTTAACAAACTATTCGTCAACTCGTAGTTCTGGAACTGCATAGGCGACCGACGTCAGTCCCTATCTGCTTGGAGATGACCGACATTGGCTGATCTCTGACCGATGTTGGTAGCTTCCTGTCCACTCCTGATCAATGTCAGTTGGCTTGACTGATACTGGTGTCTATGACACTTCAGCAACTCCTCTTATTCACAACCTGGTGAAGCTTTTAGCTCCACAACCTAACAATCTCCCACTTGGAGATAAACATCTGCACCTGTACCTATACCTGTACCTTCATCTAATTCATTTTTGGCTTGTATCCCTCTTCAAGTTCAATCTTGAAGACCAACCACCACACAACCTATGGTGCACCTCTTGTCATCCAAGTAACCTGCCACATCCGAACCTACAACTCCATGTATTGAAGACCTTGACCCTGCATAACATGAATCCCTGCTACTGGTCCCTCTCAAATACCTAAGAATCCACCTTCCCCAAATTGGCTCCAAACTCTCTGATAACTCCCACTGCTTGGGAAAACACAGGCCTACACCAGACCTTATGTGATTTTAAACACTGTTTTAAGCTCAACTTGAACTGTCCAGCCCTTGGTGTGCTTACCGGTTCTGTATCCTACAAATTAACCCTTGCCAACACCTCCTTCACATCAGCTCCCACTGGAGACAAAAAATCTCCATGTCTCTTATGCCAAAGAATTTTTTTGCTCCTAAATTCTTCATGACATACCTCTAAACTAACTTTACCTTTAGCTCAAAAACTCCCTACATGTGTAACCCTGCAACAACAACCACATACAGTAACAGGATAATGTCATGACCATCATCCACCTGGTAAGACAAACACAATAGTTACAATGACACTGACTAAACCTGCTTTGTCATCCACCTATCAAAACCTACACCACTGTCCTGCAGCTTCCTCAAGACCATATGACCTAGACTTCCGTCTCACGTATCCATTCTCTCTATTCTTTAACTAAGGTATCCTTTCATCTTTTAGTGCTTTCTTCTAGCTGGCAACCCTACCAAATCTCCTATTTGGTTCTCTTCTGAAGAATTCATGGCATGCTCCCACTATTTCCTGGATTTTACTTGCATTGCCTCTTCACATCTTCCTAGTTCTTGACCATCAATAAGCAACAAGTAAGAAGGTGAACAATGAATATGAGGTTCACTTACCCTTTCAGTCCTCCATATGGGCATTTGAGACTCCTTAACAATGTGTTGTCTGCCCAACATCCGTTCCAGTGATCAATCTCAGCCATCTCCCAATCTGCACCCGATCAACGTCAGTTTCCTATGACTGAACCTTACTACCAACATCAGTTCCCCATGACCGACGTCGGTTGCCACCTACCTAACACCACTGACTCTGTTGATTTGCACATGACCTGTATGTTTAATGTTGGTTCTACCTGACTAATGCCGGTACTTGTGTTTTCCTGTGAGTGATGACTTTTTACCTATGAGCTCCCCTTGGATCAAAACCCTATCCAAATTAACATAGCCCTACTTAGAATAATTTAGTCCCCTCAACTGATCTCTATCCGTCATCTCCTCCATGAACACCAAAGCTTTCTAGCTCTTAAGTTTGTCAAAAAAATCTGTCTCCTGCTTAAGAACATGCATTTCCTTCTTACATATGTAACCAAGCCTACAAAGCCACATCTCTACAACAAAAAGTGAATTAGTAATATAAGTAGATAGATAAAGGATACCTACTTTCTTACCACCGTCTAATTTAAGTACATCCATTGTGAGAGTTACTGTGCATCTCTCATCACCCAACTTTCCTGAAGAAATTAGACTCATCTCCAAGAGTGGTACCTACATGACCTCCTTCAACACCCATGTGTTACCCATCTACAATTTCAGCTTCACTTCCCCTTTGCCAACAATCTGACAAGGCTCACCAACCCCTAAATAAATCTTTCCAAAGTCTCCCTAGACATACACATGAAAAGATGCTCTATTTCAGGCTGCATGGAAAGAGGCAACATAATCTATAATCCAAGATTTTACTTTATCCAGAGCATCCTATGTAACAACACCTGCAACATCTGCTTCTTCAGTTCCTTCATGTTGATATTCTACCAACCAACAATCTTTCTTTACCTACTCTTTCTTTCCATCAATCTGACCATTCATGTTATTCAGTTTCTCCATTTGTAGCTTACTTTCTTCTGCCATTGCTATACTCCCACTCAATCTAAAACCCCTATGAGTGACCCGTAATCAACAAACACTAACTAGATTTGATATAACCTGTTAGTAACTTAACCACCCTCTAATACCAACTTATCAAGATTGGTACCAACCTGGTCCACCTACTCCTACAACCTTAGCTTTGATACCATGTGTCAGGTAATCTAGAACAACAAACATGCTCTGATACCACTTTGCTAGGAACTACTACCCACTAAGGGCACACTTGATTACCTTTATATTAGCAACTAAACACAAAATTTAACTAGAATGATAAGTAACGAGAACTATGAAACAACACAGAATATGAGAGACAATACCCAATTGTATTAATACTCATCAAAATAAAATACAATAAAGAAGATGCCACACTTCTTCTTCCCACACCTCTAGAACTCCCACACTTCTAGGGTTCACCTATAATTCTCCTTCAACACTTCACTCTCTCAATTACAGTCACAACAATAAACTCAAACACAGAGTTGTTGTTCACCTCCACCAGTCAGTAACAATGCTACCAATACACCAAGTACACAACCGTACTCCAAGTAGATCTCCCTTCTCTTGCAACAACCTAAAAATAAATAGACCTTACTTACCACGTAGATGTCTCTACACCCTGAAGAACCCTTGTCCTTGCCTCACCAAGTCCTTATGATTCTTTAACCAGTACCCTAGTGGATCTTCTACCAGAACTTGCACAACCTGCAACTCTCCCTGATCATACACACTTAGCACCCCTTTGGAACTAGGAGAAGCTAATCCCTGCTCTATTCTACAAGCCCTCTTAGCTATCTAGCACTCTTTCTCTCTCTCTTCTGAAGGAACTAATCTTTGCTCTCTCACTAGTATAATTTTACAATACAGACCATGAGTCTATTATATAGATCTCATGCATACAATAATTAGACATTCTTAATTACAATAATTAGACTCGTAACTCAAGACTATAATTAGCCTCTTAATATGCAAACAACCGGTTCGTTAACAAACTATTCGTCAACTCGTAGTTCTAGAACCGTATAGGCGACCGACGTCAATCCTTGTCTGCCTGGAGATGACGGACATCGGTCGATCTCTGACCGATGTTGGCAGCTTCTTGTCCACTCCTGACTGACATTGGTTGGCCTGACTGATGCTGTTGTCTGTGACACTTCAATAACTCCTCTTGTTCGCAACCTAGTGAAGCTTTTAGCTCCACAACCTAACAATATGTATATCAATGTATGTCTCGAATATAAACATAGGAGTGCCCCCTCAATGGGTGGAATGAAGTAGTCAAAGAGCTAGATGTCACTACACACACTTAAAGAATATTAAGTGAAGCATGGTAATATATAAAATTGACATAAAATAGCATGAAATAGAAAATGTAAGTCCTAACATGATAGTAATGATGTAAAGTATGGATGATGTAGACAATCAAAATATTTCTAGAATTTCTAAAAAAATTTGAATGTTTTTGTATAGTTTTTTTGAAAATATTTGAACTATGTATAGGCAAAACTAAGAATAAATTATAATAACTGATGAGTCTCAGGTGAGACTCCCTATCCTAGTGTCATGTGTTGAACAATTTAAATCATACATGATCATGAAGCATGAGTTTATGACTAAGATTGTAAAGCTAAAATGTGTGTACATTATAACTAGTCTAAAATATCTAAAGTGGAAGCAAAATGTGGGGTCCCCCTATAACTTTGAGAAGTAGATGCAACTGTAGGGCTCTTAGGACCCATCTAGAAGTAGAAGGCATTCACTGAATAGGTGCTCTCTGTGTAGCTATATGAGGTTTTAGTGTAACTACTCTAGGTGTGAATGATATTATTGGAAGATATATAGAATCTTGAAGCTATGGGGGTATATGAACCCTCTGTACTAGAAATGGATGTTGTAACTATGGCTAAACTTGAAGTGGAACTAGAACAAAAACTAGAAGAGAAGCTAAAACTATTGGAAGAAATAAAGCTGGTGACTAGAAGCTGGTAGATGGATCTAAAATGGGGAGTGGTGACTCATAAATAACTCCATTGACTATAATAACCTAATTAGTATGAATGAACTTCATGAATTTGTGAACTATAGAAGGTATTTCCTTGAGTTTTTGAATCCATGGTCGACTAAGTAGTATGTCAAAAACTCTAGTGCTAGGAACTATAGTGAATGGTGTAACCACATGTGTAGGACCAACCTATAATGGACTTAATACATTTCCAAATGAAATTTGTATATGCCCACTAAAACCACTAATAAATATGACTATTAGGGTGATATCCTATGCTGAATAACCCAAATGTTGTAGTAGTGTGAAGATGCACATATTAAGATTGGAACCATTGTCAATGAGTACACTATGGATAGAATGATTATGGATATGTTAACTAATAAAAAGTGCATTGTAACCTATATCATTCTCCACAATATCCTAATCTAAAAAAGATATCAAAGGCTTGGCTAGAAATCTAAATTCATACACACCTATCATACCCCTTAAAGGATGTGCCTCAATTGAAGGTGCCTAGTATGTAATTGGTAGAGGATGTGTATGGTATGTATGATGAACACCTAATGTGTCCTCTTTTTATTATTTTGAATGTTGTGTAAATGAATCTAAAAAATATTTTCAAAGCTTTATCTTGTGTTGGATTTGTCTATAGAGGCTCAACTGAAGTGCTTAGATCAAGTAGATTATCATCTATCAAGTTTTATATCTTATGTTACAAATTGATCCATCTATTTGTGGTGTGGCCTAGTGCCCTATGAAAATTTAAAAATGCATGTTGATCATATCCCTATGGAAGAGGCTTTGTTGGATCTAATTCATGAATAGGTGGGAGAGTGATGCTGTTGCATTCTAATTACTAATATAGAACTCTAGCTAGAGAAACTAGTAAATTGGTAAATACACATTGAGGAGGTGTTAATTAAACCACACACTGAGGGGGTTTTGAAGCTGTATTGACTATTGGTTGATTATGATTCTTGTTTTCACTAATTTTGACCTTGAATGGGACTTTTCTATTACTCTTTTTTTTTATGTCTGGAGTACTTGAATACTTGAGTTTGCCCATTGAGATTAACTTGACTTCTCTTCCCTTAAGTGTATGACACAATTCAGTGAAAGGAGAGAATCTTTTGAACATAATGGATTCATGTAGTTTTAGTAGAAGGATTTGTTTGGAGATATCTTGTAGCTCTTGATTAGCCATGGGGCTAGTTAACTTAGCTAGAATAGTCTTGTATCTAAGGAAATAATCCATGAGAGGGTCATTTGATATTTGTTTCTATTGTGCAATTTGCACATATGAGACTTTATCTCCAATATTGATATTGAAATGTGTTAGAAACATTTTAGGTAAAGGATTGGATGCCATGATTAAATAATTTGATAGACTATAAAACCATTTTAAATCATAATACTTTAGGGTCCATCAAAATATTTTGATAAGTAGCTAGTCATTGGGTACATAATCCAAATATGCTACATGAAAATATCTCAAGTGTGTCTCTAGATCACCCTTGCCATCATAAAAAGTAGGATTGCATTGAATAAATCCTTGTGGAAAGGGTGTAGAAGTAATGTGACATGCCAATGGTGTATGCAGAAGAGAAAAAGAATCCAAGCTTGTGTAGGTCTAGTAGTACCTTACCCAAGATGTTGTACCTTGGATTGAAGACATAATGTTGGAAATATTATCATTGATGTCAAAGTTCTAGCATTATTGGTGATAAAGGCCCCATTGCATTTAATGTTGTTTGTAATAAATATATCTTGGCTAATATGAGTTAATATTTATTTAATATTAATGAATATATTTTTGGTTGCATATGAGACAAAGAAGGGCCCATGGAGAAGTCAAAGAGACATGGGATAAAGACAAAAGAAGGATGGGACGCATTTTTCCATGAAGAGTCATCTTGGGGAATTACAAGAGTCACCAAGATGAGGACACAAGAGGGAAGGACGTTTTTTATCATGAAGGGTCACCACATGACTTTTCAAAGGCTTGAATATGAAGGGTCATACAAGTTTGGTGCCATTTTACATGAGGATTGAAGGGTCACAAAGGGGGAAGGCCAAAGGTCATTTGGAAATCTATAAATAAAGGATTGAGAAGCCATTTGTAATATGGAAGATAGAGGTTGATTTGATATTGTAATATCTAGCTTAGAAGAGCAATTGTGAGAGATGAATATGATTTGTATTTGTTATATCTAGCTTAGAAGAGCAAAGGTGAGAGAGAGGAAAGAGATGTTGTATTGATCTATCATTTGTTGAGATAGAAACATTGAGAGATAGGTGTGTGGTATACACAAAGTGGTTGTTGCTCTTGTGGGTTGGTGCTCATGAATTGTTGTTGGGTTGGTGCTCGGCAAAGGGGTTGGTGCTCTTGTGGGTTGGTGCTCATGAATTGTTGCTGGGTTGGTGCTTGGCAAAGGGGTTGGTGCTCCCATGGGTTGGTGCTCATGAATAGTAGCTGGGTTGGTGCTCGGTAAAGGGGTATGGTGCTCCTACAAGCTTGGCTTGAAAATATTGTTTGGGTTTGAGCTCATTCATATACTTGAGATTGTTCTCCATGGTTTTCCCCACATTGGGTTTCCATGTTATATCTGGTCTCTCTCTCTATCTTGTGTGGTGTTTATTGTTTGAGTTTTATTGCATATCTTGAATGTTTGATTAAGTGGAATTTGGTTAAGGAAAATATTTATAAGATATATGATATACTGATTCACCCCCCACCTCTCAGTATATCCCATGCTTAACAATTGGTATCAGAGTAGGTTCCTTTTTGAAAAGTTTATCAGCTTGAAGGTAGATCAAAGAAAAGCATAAGATGGCCAAGCAGCTAAAGAAGGAGAATCAAGAGTTGAAATCTGTGGTTGAGGCTCTTAAGGAAAAGGTGTGTATCTTGGATTCTAATTTGGCTATAGAAGTAAAAGAAAATAAGATATTTATTCAGGATCTTAAGAATCAATTAGAGGTTGCAAATTCAATTTTAACATCAAAAGAAGAAGAGTGTAATCAGTTGAAGTATGAGTTAGGTTATTTAAAGGATAATCATGAGAAGCTTATAATCAAGGTTGAAAAAGATCATGAAATATTATTCCAAGGAAAGAAGGATGCAGGTTTTGAAGGAAAATCAAAGAAGCCAATCAGGCAGCCCAATGCTTTCAAGTTTTCAAATTCTTTTCATGGCCGTTGTTTTTTTGTCATCATGTTGGTCATAGGGAAAGAGACTATATGAGGAGAAGCAATCAGTTAAAGGGAGATCTCAGTCACATTCAAGAAAAAGGTATGAGAAATATTTTTTGCTTTTGTTGTCATAAGGTTGGACATATTGCTAAATTATGTCCAAAACAAGTAAAGAGATCTTCAAAGTATGTCAAAGGTTACAGAACCCCTACAAGATATGAGAAGAGTCAAATTAAGGTTTGGAGACCTAAAATAGTAAAGGTTGATTAGGTTGAGTTTAAGAATGAAAATGAATTACTTGCTATAGTAGATAAAGAATCAGATAAGAAGGATTGTGCAGAATCTCTTGTTACATTTGAGCATGAGCTTTGCCAAGATAAGATAGTTGTAAAAGTTGAGAAAAAGAAAAACATCATAAATGATAAGGTTAGTAAGTCAAAAAGGGTAGACATTCTTAAACAGATTCTAAAATAAAAACACAAGAAGATCAAGGAAGAAATGGAGGAGATGTGGGGATCTCTTGAGATTTATTTCTAGAACCCTATTGTGTGGGGTGTCTCTTTTAGGCTTCAAGGAGACACTTTTAAGAAAAATTGAAGCATGGTGGATGTTATTGGGTCTTGGATATATTTCATGACAAGAAGGTCAGTTGACAGATTAATTTGTATATCTTTTTGAGTGAATAGATTTTTGAAGAAAATTTTGCATTAGTGTTAAGGTTGAGGCTATTAGAATGATTCTTGCATATGCAGTGTTTAAAAGTTTTAAGGCATTTCAAATGATTATGGTCACAAGAAATTAGAATGTTGAAAAAGAGCTAATAGCTTTAGAAAGAAGGAAAAGGATAATCATGCATATTTCATCTAGAAGAAGGCTTAGAGTTTCAAATCTTCATTCATCAGGAAGAAGGTTTAGACATGTTCATGGTAGAAAAAACAACTTGAAGATTCTATGTTGGTGCAAACAGCTTTGCATGTAAGAAATAAAGATCAGCCATGGTTCATTGATAGCAGATGTTTGAGGCATATGACAAGAGATATGAGTAAATAAGATCAATGGTGGTATAGTGAAATTCAAAGATAAAACCATTGCCAGGATAGCTAAAAAAGATATCTTCTCAAAGATCAGTGAGAGGAGTTGGGAGTAATTTCTATTACTTCCTGCCATTGATGTTCAGCATCAGTTGAGGTGGAGCTAAGTGTTAGCTCTAGGTAGGCCCTTTGCCATTGATGTCAAAGGGGGAGAATAATAGGTATAAGTACAGGTGCAAAAATAGGTATAGGGAATAGGTACAAGTTACTATAGTAAGGGGGAGTTACTGTATGTTTTCAGATGACAGTATGTGTAGGTGATAGGATGTGGTAGTTTTAAAATTGATGTTGCCATCAATGACAAAGTGGGAGATTTTTGGAAATATTGTCATTAATTTCAAAGGTCTAGCATTATTGGTGATAAATGCCCCATTGCATTTAATGTTGTTTGTAATAAATATATCTTGGCTAATATGAGTTAATATTTATTTAATATTAATGAATATATTTTTGGTTGCATATGAGACAAAAGAAGGGCCCATGGAGAAGTCAAAGAGCCGTGAGATAAAGACAAAAGAAAGATGGGATGTATTTTCCCATGAAGAGTCATCTTGGGGAATTCCAAGAGTCACCAAGATGAGGATAAAAGAGGGAAGGACGCTTTTGATCATGAAGGGTCACCACATGACTTTTCAAAGGCTTGAATATGAAGGGTCATACAAGTTTGGCACCATTTTACATGAGGATTGAAGGGTCACAAAGGGGGAAGGCCAAAGGTCATTTGGAAAGCTATAAATAAAGGCTTGAGAAACCATTTGTAATATGGAAGATAGAGGTTGATTTGATATTGTAATATCTAGCTTAGAATAGAAATTGTGAGAGATGAATATGATTTGTATTTGTTATATCTAGCTTAGAAGAACAAAGGTGAGAGAGAGGAAAGATATTTTCTATTGATCTATCATTTGTTGAGATAGCAACATTGAGAGATAGGTGTGTGGTATACATAAAGGGGTTGGTGCTCTTATGGGTTGGTGCTCACAAATTGTTGCTTGATTGGTGATCATCAAAGGGGTTGGTGCTCCTGTGGGTTGGTGCTCATGAATTGTTGCTGGGTTGGTGCTCTTGTGGGTTGGTGCTCATGAATAGCAATTGGGTTAGTGCTCAACAAAGGGGTATGGTGCTCCTGCAAGCTTGGCTTGTGAATATTGTTTGGGTTTGAGCTCATTCATATACTTGAGATTATTCTGCATGGTTTTTCCCACATTGGGTTTCCACGTTATATCTGGTGTCTCTCTCTATCTTGTGTGGTGTTTATTGTTTAAGTTTTATTACATATCTTGAATGTTTGATTAAGTGGAATTTGTTTAAGGAAAATATTTGTAAGATATATGATATACTGATTCACCCCCCCCCCCTCTCAGTATATCATGTGCTTAACATATAAGATCTCTTGCACAAGGGATACCACATCAAGAGTTAGGGATGTACTAGCTATAACTAGTGGCATAGAAGAAGTTTGGGATACTATAGGGGGTGGTTGAGACATATTTTCCCATGTAGTGTAATTTGTAAGTGGCTGCTCTGAATGATTAAAAGACTCAACTTGCTTAGCCTTTTTTATTTCCATGATAAATTTTAGAATTAGTGTATGATCTTTAGGTTGTTCCTTAAGTCTTTCTCTAAAATTTTATAAAACCAAATCTTTGTTGAGTATGACTTCATTATTGATAATGGGTGGAATTGGATCAGTAGTCTAATGTGGTGGAGCATGAGCATCTATGTTTACATCATCAATGTTATTTTGATACTTCTCTTTGTCAAAATTATGCTCATTGAAATTAGTGTAATCTAGATGTGTATAATCTATGACTGGAACCTAAATTGGTTATTTATCCATGGTATATGGTTGATTTGTAGGAATCTAGGTGAACTCAGAAGGATTGCCACTAAGTCTTACACTTCATCATGAAGGAAAAGATGTAAGAAATTTCGATGGCATAAGGAAAAAAAATTAGATAATAGTAGAAAATATTAAGCTGGTATAATCTAAACAAGGAACTAGAATATGCATGAAAAGGATATGAGATTTTGAAACATGTAAGATGATACATCAACAAGCAAAAAGGAGCTAGTATATACCACTAGGGATTTTTCAAAAATATTATTTTCAAAATACTATTAAATTTTTAATTTTAAATTGATTGTTTTGAGTTAGATATGAAACTAAATTTTTAGAAAATGGTGCAAAAAGTAATGAAAATAACCAAGAATGTATTTGATGCAACTAGGGTTTTAAATAATTTTTTCAAAAATTAGTGTAGTAATTTGAAAAATTGATAGAAAATTTTTATTTTTAATTTTGGAAAATTGAGGAAAAAATTGAAAATATATTCCTAAATTTAGCTATATATTTTTCCTAGTGGTTTAAAAGTGTTTGTATGAAAATAGGACCTAGTATGTGTAAACTAGGGGTTGGGAGAATTTATTTAAAATATTTTAATTAATTTATAGTTTTTTTATTTTTAAATTCAAGAAACGTCAAGAAAAAATTGCAAAAAATTAGAAATAATTAGCCCTAAGGTTTCTAAGATTTTTGTGTAGAAATTCAAAGTAAGTTAGGTTCACCAAATATTTTATTCTTTTTGGGAATTATGTGTTTAATGTCTAAGAAAATAAAGGTCTCAAAAAATGTAAATCAGCAATTAATGTTTCTCAATTAGCTTACTAATTTGTGTAAATAGATATGTATTTTATCTTTTTTTAAATATAGTAATAGGTGAGAGAAATTAGAAATTAGCTTATTTTGGGCTAAAAAATGAGGTAGGGTGTATAAATTGATGTGCAAGGATGGAATATGATCATAAATAGGATGAATAACTCTATTTCTATATTAGATAGGAGTGCCAAACTTAGGACACCTTGCTACTTAGCATTGTAGTCCATTTTCTAGCACTATTGTCGACTTCTAGCACTATTGTCCACTTTGACAGTAGTCTTGGTGGTATAGATTTTTTGGGTTCTATTTGTTAGGATTGTGACACCCTGGTAGTGAAATATTTAATATTGGGTCTATGTGGAGCTCATTATGTGTTTGATTCAATCCTAAAAACCCTTAGGAGCTCCTGATACTTGATCTTGAGTAGTAAACTTGGGAAAGAGAGAAGGGGTTAGTGTATAAAGGATACACTAGATGCACTTCACACCTTGTGTGTGGGCATGCTACCTACATACCAATACTTTGAAGAGGGATCAAGCTAATGTAGTTATCCCATTTGAAGTGTTTGGTGTAATTGTGTGATGTATGCAACTAGATGTGAAACTAAAATGTAGTTTAGATGACTAGGGACTGGTATGAGTGCTTGAATAGGCTTGAATTAGTTTTTAAAGGCTGTATGTAGAGAATAGGGAAGAGTGTTTGAGTGTACTTACTTGTATTCTTGCTTCTTTCTTATGAATGAGTACCAACCATTCTAAATGGACATTGAATGTCCATTTATAGGGAAATTTATGATCATGGGTTTAATGAGCTTGTATTAGGCCAACAAGGGAAAAGATAAGGAATTGATAAAATCTAACCATTTGAGGCTAAAGTTAACTTAGAAAATGGCATCAAAAATAATACACCCCTAAATTTTGGTACTCTTGTCCAAGTTGGGTGTTATTATCCTAGGAGGATGAGACCTATGGGGTGGATCTGGGTCTAAGAGTGTTGCCTAGGTCTCAAAAACCTATGTTTGAGAAGCTATGGGTGATTGGGAATCAGTGAAATTCTAGCCAAGAAGGGTTGAGTGAGCAAGAAGAGGACCTATAGGTTGGGTGCTATTATCCATGCCTATGTCATCCAATTTTGTATTTTATATGATTACACTCCCACATAAATGTTTGTGTACACCACTTTGACCATACTCAAATGTAATGTAATGTTTTCCCTTTGAACCTTTTTACCATGAAAATTTGAACCACATTTATGTTAGGTGTGGACCCTGATTGTCTTTTAGGATCAGAGGTTAAAATTTTGATGTTATTTCAGCTGGGTTTTGGATCCCATTATTTGTATTCCCAATGGTGTAGGGGTTGCAAGGGGGTAACTAGGGCCATTGATGATATTAAAATTGCCTTGTAAAATTGTAATTTCATAGTCAATCTCAGCCATTGATTAAAGGTTCCCAGATCTGATGGTAGAGATTATGTTTAGGTGTTTTTTCCCTAAAATGTATTGATATATGGCTAAGATGAAAAAAAGATATGACATATGGAGAGGAGACATAAAATATAGAGAGGCGTAATAGGGTTTGTTATAGGATTTATTTCTCCCTTATATTGCTAGAAATAATATACTAGACAATTTTGGTGGATGTAGCCCATCTTGGGTGAACCACGTTAAATCTGGTGTCTCCTATTTTGTGCATGTTTATGTTTTTTTTATATTTGTTTAATTCATTTCATATTTTCTCTTGTATACGATTTGGGGATAAATCTAGGTTTTAATTTATCCTAATAATTTGTACTCAAACTTAGAATTAGGACTACTCATTTGAGTGATATTCATATATGTATGCCTGTGAAATAATTTTCCAAGAGAGTTATAATATATTTCTCAAGTTTTTAATGACTTTTCAGATGAATTATAGATGAGTAAAACATTAGGTTCTATTTATATTTATATTTGACACTTTGATATTCCTTATTATAATTGACCCATGAAACATACATAAACTAATCTAATAGAGACTTCATTATTTGAAAAATATCCTTTGAGTGTTTTTGGAAACTACCCATAGAGGCAAAAACTTGTGGCTAAACCACAACTATTTGACTATTGTTGACATTATCTTGAGTGTGAAAATCAATAATATGATATATGGTGACATCATGTTTAGGATTTTGTAAGGTTTTTTCACAAGGGAGGGTGATCCTAAATATGAGTATCTATTTAACATTGTTAGATAAGATAATATGTGGGTAGATGGATATGTAAATTTTTCCACAAGAATTATGTATGCAAAGTCTAATTATATCAAAATTTTCCAAAGATGACGTTTTCAAGTGTCTTATGCCAAATTTAGATGTGTAAAAATTCCCCCTTTTTAATCTAGTATTTTTAAGTTTAGATTAAAATATAAATAATAAATTTGGTAGATATCACTAACCACATTTTGTGTTTACATGGATACCTAATGTCCCACTCACTCCATAAAAAACTTGCAAGGAAACATGTATAGATCAATTTCCACTCATGATATACAATCTAAAAATAATCTATATCATTGAATTAGCTAAAAAAATAAAATTAAATGAATTAATACCCTTGAAGTTATGTAAACTAAGGTTCTATTTGTTAAAATTGTTTAAATAATTCCATGGGGTGATTATTCTCCAAAGAGATGCAACCACTTAAACCATGTGTTGATGAATGATCCTCAACCACCATTAGAAAAAGATAAGTGCTAGAAATTGAGTTCCATAAAAACCTCAATTATACTACTCAAAATATCATCATATCTCTTTTTTTGGAACCCAAAAATAGATTCATATTCATAGGTATAACCTCAAAGTAGGTTTTTATGTAAATATGTAACCCTAAAACATTATCATACTTAAATTAGTTATCTTAATAAACTAAGGAATATGAATTTTAGATACAATTTTTTTTTGTAGTACCATCTTTCCCAATAAATTTTAATATAAAATTATTTACATGAAAAACATTCATGCCCAACATCTAATCCATGTATACCTCAAAATAAAATAGAATTCATTTCATAATTTAATATAATGTTCCTTAATGTGATCAATATGATAAATATAATCGATCTAATAAATTTTATCGATATCATCCATGTAATATGTTGTTGAATGTCATGAAATATCCCAATTATTCCTTACAATAATATAAAATTCCCCACATGTATTTATATACTCAAATTATCTCATTTGAATCACATAATATGATCTAAAGTATGAACAATTTGTTTATCATGACCTGAATCTCTAATATGATCCCACTATATGCCCCATTTGATATGAGTGATGAAACCTCAAATCACTAATGTTAAAATAAATATTTATTTGCATCATGTTTTATATATAAAAATGTAATCATGTAAAGTATATATGTAAAAAAGATAAGATATGTCATCAAAGTAATATTTTATCATTAAAGCATGTATGAAAAATTTAATACAAAGAAATGGGAATAAAAATTTGTGTCAAATAGATATAATAATTATTAATAATCATCATAGTAAATACATGATATAAATCATGGTATCACATACATTAGAATAATGTGTGAGAGAAATTATGGTACCAAATGTAGAAATAGTCATATATGTATTCACACAAATATAAAATAAAACATCATGATCATTAAAAATAGAAACAATTAAGCTATTATACAAAAGTAACTTGAATCTAACCAAAAGTGGTGAATGCATGGCCATGACATGAAATATAGCACCTTCCAACAAAACTAAATAATTATGTGATAAGACACCATTAATGCATTCATAAAACATATAGTATAGCACATGTCAAAAATAAAAAAATGTAATAATCATTATCATGAAGAATTCATGTACTAATAAATGCTATTTTTGATAATTAATCAATATCATCATCTATTTTAGCAAAACACAACATCTATAGGAAATAAAACTCTATAAAGTATGATAAATAAAAAGTCATCTGTAATAATTTACTATTATCAATGGACTGATATATAAATATATAACTTGATAAGTGTGAAAATATTATCCTAATGTAGGAAGTCCCCCAATGTATAAAGGTATCTGATGTATGTAAAAAAATTCACGTATATGTGTGTACATGTATTATATGTAACATGTTTGTTATACAACCCACTTATGTATAAAGTTAAAATCATGTGTGTAAAAAATGGATATATACATCTCCATGTATATGATAAATAACATTAATAAACCATTTATACTAACAAATCATATCATCCTTAGTTCATGTTTTTGTATTTTTTGTAAAAAAATAATTTTATATGTTTATTGTTATTTTTTATTTTTTAATCTAATCAAACATTTACCTAATCAAACAAAACACAATTGGAAAGAATTTTGAAATATAATAATATAAGGGATTTGAATAATCCATAGCATATTTGAACACATATAGTTCACTAAGTTTGATATAAAATCTCTCTCAAGGAAGTGAATGCAAGAAACATTCCCCGACTATATATGTGAATCGTGAAGTCATGTCTCACATAAATATGTGGAGATAGGAAGGCACATGCCACACAGTAATAAGTAATCAGTGTGTATATAAATGTCAAAAATATATGTAGGAATATAAAATGTCTGATCATGTATGTTCAATGTGTTCCATGAAAAAATAAAGAATGTATTTTCAATATGGAAGGATGGATAAGTATTATGCAACAATGAACATACACTAGGATCAAATAGCTGTAAATGATGTGTCATAGTAAGATCATTATCATGAATGTTCAAATCAGGATAAATAAGTAAAAATAAAGGGCCACTAAAAAAATAATAATTAAACTAAATATAATTTCTATAATAATGGTCAATACATAATCATATGTACATGTATATGTCGATATATAAAAATAGATAAAATAATTAGTAAACTCTAGAGAATGTGATCAAGCAAATAGATAATAATAAGCTAGGTAAATTAAATTATCTTTGATATCACTAATGATATAATCAATTTTATAGTCATAGGATGAATTTTAATGTATATGTCATAATAACCAAGAGTATTTTTATATTTATACCATATTTAGACATTTCCCTCCAATTTATCATATTATTTATCTCAAGTAGGTATGTATAACTAACCACACCATTTTTGAGAATTGGATTTTATTTTATCTTCAACATAATAATCATCATTATCATGCAACCTATTTTTTATCATATTTTAGATAATAATTAGAAATAATTAATTGAAAACTAGTTTCATAAATAGTTTATACTCTATCTACTTGATTTGGATATGTTTCATATCTTGAAATGGAGTAGTTTTGCCTTCAAACTCAAATTTAATGTTATCATGATTATTTTCAAGTGTTTCATCCATTGATCTTATCCATTAGTTTCTAATATAGAATTTATTGGGTCAAAGTAGGATTAATGTGAAATATAGAGAAATAAATATTGAGACC
The DNA here is from genome assembly GCA_037957365.1 of Torreya grandis. NCBI lineage: Eukaryota > Viridiplantae > Streptophyta > Pinopsida > Cupressales > Taxaceae > Torreya > Torreya grandis. The sequence continues at coordinate 212,942 of JARHVA010003866.1, forward strand.
AAGACATGTGGGCCACTCAATGGATCTTATTGTGAGTGGTCTATGAAAAATTAGTATTAATCATGTGTTAAATATATTATCAAATAAATTTGAGAAGTGTTAAGATACATAAACTTCATATGAGTTATCAACCATGAGATTGATGTATTTTTTACCCTATATGTGAGGGATAATAATAAAAGCCTCCAAAAGTGAAAATAGTTTTTTTGATTTTCACCTTATAAACCACATTTATAACATTAGTCTTATTAGGTACATATCTCTTATGAAATTCCTTCATAAACACCTCTTTTTTTTAGAATTTGACCTTTGAAGATGTAACCATAATTTTAGTGGGTTTTTCAATATTGTAATTTATGTTTGAACCTAGTGTATCTTTAATAGATGTATCCAATGTAATATCAAAACTATAAATAATATATTTTATTCTATGTTACAATGCACAAAACATACGGGTGTGATTCCCATGAACTCTATGATAATTTTTCATGCCCAAAATTTTTGCCCAACAAAATGCAAATAAAAATTGTATTTTCTATTTTTTTACCTTAATTTAATAATGCTTAATTTTAAAATATTTTTCCCAAACATCCAATGACATAATAATAAGTTCTAAACACATAATTAACTAAATGGTTAATTAAAAAAAATCTTACACACAACAAGACATGTGAAAATAGTATGCAGTCTTAGTTTTTTACCCTATTTTAATAAAACATATAAAATGTATATATGGTTATAGGTGTAAAAATTGAAAATATCAAAATGGTAAAAATGTACAATAATCAACAAATTTTATTTTAAAAAATTTCCAAATAGGTAAAATTACTATTTTTTGAAAACTCTAAGAAGAGATATACTTAGTTTGCACATAGATTTGTGTTAACTATTCTAAATGTCTAAAAGTGGAAATTAGTAAAAGAGGTGATTGCGCATACTCCAAATCAGGAAAAAAAATTATAAATTTATTCTAAATAGGTTCACTATAAGTGGATAGCAACACATACCATTCAAGTTTGTTGATTATGGAATTGTCATGGTTGACTATGATAAGTGACTGAAAGTAGGGTTATGATTATGGCATATTAGAGTTAGAAGTAGATAATATTATTAAATTTGTTCATTTTAAGTGGATGGTAAAATAGGATACTCATTTTTTTACCGTGGAATTTTCCTAGTTGACTATGATTGAAAATTGATCGATGTTCCTTATGTACCTGTGTATGTTGAATAACCTAAAATATCACAACTTAGATTTTATCATGAAAAAATCACTATTTTTATTATCTTGTTTTCTAAACCATTATATAAATTTAAATATTTGATATCCTAAAAATGGGAGTGTAATGGGATAATATGACCTCAATCACCCATTTTTTGATTAACCATTTCCTATGTATCCAATACTCCAAGGATGGAAATCAAACCCACATAGTTTTCACACCTAGAGTGATTATGAATTTTTATCCTTGAGTATGTGTTTGAAAATATTAAATGTATTTGAAACTTGAAAATGATATATCTTAACTTACTTTGGGATGACCTTGACTTGTTTTATAATAACTCCTTATTAGTGATCTTGAATTTGGATATAATAGAATATATTTTCTCAATGTACAATAATGTGATTCTTTAGAGAAGTGAATACCAAGTTATGATAATGAAATACTCTTGATGTGTATTTATATATTAATATTTTGATTATTTCCTTTAATTGACCTCATAAAACATGTGATAATACCCAAAACAATGATTTAAATTTTAAAAACTAGTTGTTATTTGGCATTGGATATAGCTAACCTAAGTGCAAAGGAGCACAACAATGCTCTTATCCACTTAAGGAAAAATTATACTAAAATATTAGTGACACCTACCCTAAGATATAATGATATGAGGATGAATTTAAGTAGCTTGAGAATTTGACATTTGAATTTTTATGTAGTAATAATGGAAAATAAAGGGTACAACCCACATATAGATAAATGGATTATAAAAATGGATAATAAGAGCCATGTGTTTATGAAAAATTCATGTAGTTTATGTTGTGTAAATAATTGTAATTTTTAATTATATATGACCATATTTATTTTTATGCATTTACCTCCCCCCCCCCCCCCCGCCCGCACTCTATTATATAAATGAATTTTTTAGATCAAAGGAGAAATAATTGATCATGAGTGTATACAACACACTTTATATTTGAGTGGATACTTCAATTATGTAGGAATTAAAATTTAGAAAACCCTAAAATAATTCATGAAGTAATAATTTGGTCAAAATGAAATTTGAAAAGGTTGATCTTAAAAAATTGAAATTTTGAAAAGAGAGAAAGGAAGGAGTACACCTTTATGTAGGTAAAACATAATTTCCTTGTAATTTGTAAGTAATGATGGATAAATTTGACTCCTTGTTGAATCATTTTGATAATTTTAACCAATGTAAAATTGATAGTGATCAAGTCATAATTTTCAATAACTAGTCAAACTCTTTAGGTGGAATGACACATTATTCAAAATATCATGAATGGGTACTAGTACCCAATGTATTAATCCAAAAATATGGAAATGTGATGGGTTAGCCATAAGTCATTAAAAATTATTTGAGTATCACTAGACTCAAATTTACATCACCTAAAATAGAATATGGAACCATGAAAATGATTTAATAGAAGTAATGCCAAGGTTGTTGATCATTTGTGAACACCAACATACATTACCCACACATATCTAATGACACCATTATAGATGAATCTATATTCTATTTTGCATCATTGAAAGATAATTAATAATATTTATCATCCCATCATGATTGTGTTTCTCTTAAAATAAATATTTTTCCATTGAATTTTAGCTTTGAAATTTGAAAATGTCCATGAAAAAGTATCATGCATTTTTGAACTTTGAAATTGTAAAATTGAACTTTGAATTTTTAAAATTGTAAATTTGAAATTTTAATAGCCCTGAATTTATTCTAAATTATATAAAATGATATGCACTTATATGATCAATTATATCTATATTTATAACCTATAGATTGTACCTTGTACCTATTTGGCATATGCTTGTGCATACTCATTCAAGTACTTATGATCCTCAACTTTGAGTTTTTAATAAGTGAGTGCATATGCATGTCATATACCCCCATAATATGTATGAATATATAAATATATATCACATGTTTAATTTTTTGATCACTTTGAATATTTTAAAAAATGTACTATGTTATAAAATTTGATTTTTCATTACTTTAAATCTTTAAAAAATTATACTCTATTTTTTGGACATGTATTATGTATCTTTGAGACTATATTCTTTACTAACTATATTATTTTATATTAATTAAGGATTAGATATATAAGATAATCCTAATTTAATTCCCCCATTTTTACATGAGTGATGTAGCCTACAATTCACTCATCTTAAAAGAAGAGTTAATTGTATCATTTGATAAAGATAAAATCATATATAAATTATGTCATCATGTTGGATATTATGACATCATAGTAATTTAATTATATTTGAATCATGTATGTTACATATTATATTTGATGCATATAAAGTGTCATGCCTAGATATATTTGGCAGTGAATCATGTAGTAAAGTAACCATCTATAAAAGTGTATGATATTTATCATGGTAATACTAATCAAGATAAATAACCATAATAATCACAACACAAAATTTCACATAATGTAATACAATGAGGTAAAGGACCGAATATAAGGGACATATTCAAATGTTGCATTAGAAAATATTAAACCTATAGGGACAAGGGCTACTATAAATGGACATGTTCAAATGTTAAATAAGCAAATATTTCACACACATGGCCAAGGGCCACTAACAATGGACATGTTCATATGTCCATATACCAAACACAAATATCATATAGATGTTCAAATAACTCACACAAAGGTAAAGGACCACACACAATAAGAGAGTTAATGTCTATCATATTAGGCAAGAAAGTAAACAACATAGAAGGGACATACAATAAGTGAGAACTAATTTATTCCATCCATATGTATCGATGTCATAATATATCAAGGTAACATAATCATATATCATAGTGTAAAATATGAGTTATTATAAAAGAGATTGTAAGATATGTGATTTAATATTTTAGTTAAGGTTATAGATAGATATAACTTGTTATAGTGTAACATGTAGAAGAAGATTCCTGCAACATAGGCATGGCCAATGGGTAGAAGGGAATATAGAATCTAGGAATCCATATATAATATATGTCCTACACACACTCATATTCCTTGTGAAATTCATGTATGTATATAAAAATAATATGTTATGTACCAACATATGTGGTAAATAACATATGTATATAGGTAAATTAGTAAATCAAGTTATGCTTAGGTCTTGATTTTTTTAAAATATTTTAAATATTTATGTATTTTTTCAATATTTGACTTTTTTATATTTTTAAAAAGGAACTATCCTATGATCCCATAAATGGGAGGACCATATTGTATGGATGGAATGTATATGTTGAATATGACTTTTAATTTGTCAATCTTTTTATATATGGATGTATCTGAATCAAAAAAGGCATCAATTTATGTAGTATAACTATTTTTATCACTACTTATATAATATGTTACCCCATGTGTAATAAGAGGTGTAGTATTTGATGGAGTTTTTTTATAATAGAAAGAGGTCTCCTTTCCTATGGTTATTATGGAACACATTGAACTATCCCAGGAATTGCCTTTGGATGCACTTTATAACATTTATATTTAATTTAACCTTGCATAAATATTTGATATGTATCTTGAAAATTAGGAGGGTGTACCAATTTACTCTTAATTTGATATATATAAATATTTTATATAGGTGGATGGATTAATTCATCAATATGCTCTTGAATGGGTGTATTAATTATATTTATAATATGATTTTGAGTAGGTTCCATAGCATTATTTTTATGGTACTCTTGAATAGTTTTCACAACCAATTATGGTGGTGGTGGGGGAGGAGGAGTTACCACTAACTACAGAGGGTACTTATATTGAATGTTTTAAACTTTGGACAATTGATATATATATATATATATATATATATATATATATATATATATATATATATATATATATATATATATATATATATATATATATATATATATATATATATATATATATATATATATGGTACTGCATGGAGCCTCTATATCCAAGGGTATCTTAATAAGATTTAAAAAACCTTATGTTTATAAAGACTAAAAATGGAGTAGCCATTATTGTTAAATCAAATTTGACAGGTAGCACTATATGCCCAATAGTATTTTGTGTGTGTATATTAACTGATTTGAATACTCATGATGTAGATTGTAAATCTAGTTTAATGTACCCAATACTATGGAGTGTCATTTTACATGAATTTTTTCTTGACCCATTTCTGATCATGACACTAAGTATAGGTTTCTTGTTGATGTGGTATTGAACTAAAAAAATGTGCCTATCTAAATCATCATCAATTATTTCACTATCATCAAATGTGATCAATAAAAATTAAGATAATGTGCCTATAAATGTACCACTAATTCCATATATTGAATACATTTGTCTTAGAAGGAGGATGCACATTGTATGCATGATGTACTTCTAAATTATATGCATTTTCTATTGTACCATGATTTGGGAAATAATTATTAAATATATTAAAATTTGCATTGTCATTCTATTATGGTTTGACTTTCTCTATGGAATTACTTAGCTCAATAATATTGTAATCAATAAGATCTTGTATCTTACGCCTTAGGATGTAGAACTTATTTCTATAATGTCCAATACATCTATGGTAATTAAAATATGCATTATTGTCAATGCCTTTAGGTTGAGGCTCAATTAAATCAAGATAAAATTGAAGATGTAGAGATATTATATTATAGTTTTTATAACAATAAATGAGAATTTTTTGGTAACATTGTAAATTTTATTATTAATAGAGTATTCAATTGAAACATGTTTAATGGTTCTGATATTACATTAATTATAATTTTATATTCATTGTTTCTTTTGTTAGATTTGACATTATAGTTTAAATTGCTTTTAGAATTTATAATTGAATTATATGGATCACTTAGTTCATATTTAAGATTGTTAAATTTTGTGAGCTTTACTTATCTTTCTTTGATTCTATGACATATGACATCAAAGTATTTAAATTTATCAAACATGAATGATTCATGGAGTGATTTTGGAAACCTTTAATTGAATATATATTTTAATTAATTATATACCATATAGTTTTTCATCTTAGCTAGCATATTTTTTTAACATATAATGCATTCATTGGTTTGATCATTTGACCCTTGTTTGGTTTTGGGAATTTGTGCAAAAGATAACTTTTCACCAATTTATATTTGTGAATTGTGCTAAAACAATATCCAGTGGGTTGAATGATGTAAATAATTGAAGAGGGAGATCATAAAACCATAATAAAACATAATTTTTTAGGTTTTTTGTAAATATATTGGTGAGTAATTTATCATTGGAAGCATAATCCAAACATGTTGCATATACTGAATGAAGATGTTTCTCTAGATCACCTTTACATTCATATAGTGGTAACTTATGAGATAAAAATTTTGTTGATTATGGGTAAGAGGCTATCTCAAGTGAATAAATATTATGAATTAGAGTAAGAGATTCTATTGATTGAGTAACCTTAGAGACACCTTGCTCTAATTTTAGTATGTTAGCATATAAGGTTGTAAATGTTTGTTCAAGAGTGTATGCATTAGGTGATGTTAGAAGTGGACATTTTGTATGTTAGAAGTGGAAATTTTTTATAAATAAAGGGACGTGTATATGATGCCTTTATACAAATAGGAAAGTTAATATGTTTTAAACAAAGTTATTCCCCCTTACTTAGGGATGTTTTCACATATGTAATTATAGGTTTTGATATATGAATGGAAATAATAGTGTAATTAGAACACATGTAGCATAAATGGACATTTAGGTTAATTTATTTTGTTCATATATTGTAATATATAGTAATGCATAAATATTGTGTGGGATTTAATTAATAGATTTATTGAATTATTTTTCATTAACTTCATCATCTTTATTTTTATTAGATTTATTAGTCTTAATAGTCATGATAAGTCCATAAATAAGGTGTGTGGTATGCTTTATACCCTTTTGAATGTAAATTTTTCTTGTTCCCAAGTCATTCTAGAATTTACAAAGATTTTAATTAATGATACCTTTATTATAGGAACATTTTTGCAACAATTTTAGGTACATAAGGATTGATATTGTATATTATTCATTTAATCCTTTTTATTATATTTTTATTTTAAAAAAGCTTGGAAAATAAGACAAATTCATATTGAATTGTAAACAAAAGGCATTCATTATTAATAAAATTTGAAACCTCAAAATTTTCAATAAGGATTAAGAGTGAAACTAGTTAAGGTTTGTTTGTTTTTTAAGCTCTTAGATATATTTATCTCACTTATAAATAGTGAACATGGCCACAAAGGCAATAACTATAGAGGATTCCACCATTTCCATATTCATACTATCATGTCTCTAAGCTACATTAAGAGAATATTATTAGAGGTAAAATCACTAAGATGGGGGGGGGGTGGGCGCGGGGGTGAGGAGGTGAATTAGTGATGCAATAAATTAAATTATAATTCCAAAACTTCAAACTCTTAATCTTTCAACACAAGAATTCATGAAGCATATAAACTAGTTATTGCAATGAACAACGGAAACTATATAAGATTAACACTCACAACACATAGATTATGTGGTAAAAACTCATGGGGGATAAAACCCACTCTAAATTTTGAAAAAAATTGGACTATAGTCCTATAAAATAGTCACAAAAATGAGACTTTTAGTGAAGCACCCACGTCATAAGGAACACCAACCCCTAACCATGAACAAGCACCCACTTGTCCTACATGTTGAGAACCCACACAACACCTTGTGATATCAACACCTATATAATTTGAATTTCCTTTAAATATGGTTGATAAATAGTTTATAAAACTTCTCTTTAACCCTTAACACTCTCTCAATCCTTCATATACAAGCAGTACATCCAAAACACCTTTTTGGATCACTTTACTCTTATTCACTCATCTTCAATCTTTAACCCTATAATCACACTATTATAAAATCATAAATTTGACCTATAGTTCATACAAATATTAATAAAACCTCTCTATTATTTAATATATTCACCAATCACACTCATACATCACTATCCTCCGCATATAAACTCTATAAACCTTCACCTTTGTTTTTTCTCTTTATAGATCCTTTATGAACATCACCTTCTTGGTTAGCCATTTGGCATGCCTTTACCCTTAAGGCTTATATTACACTTTAAATATTATAAATATAATCTATATATGTTGACCATATCTTTGATACACCACCCTTAAGCATCTAAACCTTTCAATTAGGCCTAAAATTCCCTTATAGGTGCATGGAGACCTATTCATCTTTTTTGCACTCCACCGAGAAAAAATACAAACATAAAGACCCCTTTAAATCATATATGTCTATTAAAAATGACCCCTAATAAACCATAAAGTGATTAAATTCATCAATACACACATCTATATATGCAAAACCTATCAAACATTTTCCTTGTACATGAAACCACCATGAACAAACCAAAAGTAAACTTGTAAGCAATTGTTCATACTAAAGATGGATTGGTTAAACCTCCAAAATCCATAAAGATGATCCTCATAAATTATAAAACACTCTCCAATAGATAATTCACCTTGAAAAATATAAACATTATCAATAAAAACTCAAACATTCTTCTTGAGTCATTTGCATAAGAAGGTCAAACACTCAGTCAACTTTGGACCATAATAAAAGTAGGTGTATGACCAATCAAACATCCAAATCATTTTTATTTGATTTTAATTGAAATTATATACCACCTTAATTTTTATACCACCATAAAATTCATCCTACATAAAAATTTATAGGAAAAATAATGAGGATTGGTTTTTCTTTGTAAATTCAAATATTTGAATTTCAACAATTACTTTTTATTGCAAATTTGACTATGTATGGAAACTAGTGAAATCTGCCTAGGAGACCAAATTTGCACTGTAATAAATTTTTATAAACCTTATGTCAAAATATAAAACTTGAAACACATGATCTAGGAAAAAATATCAACAAACCCATGCAACCATTTTCTTCTGACACATCCACATGTGAGAATGTTGATGTCATCAATTTGCTTACTCGAGAAGATCTACCAAGTTGACTAGGATAACCTAGACCTTCAAAAGACTATTATAATTAATTATTTTCACTTACACAAGTACCCAAAGCACCTTTTATCCCTCATATTACCTCTCAATAATGTTTAACACATCACCAACATCCATCACCTTTCCTAACCAAGTAAACCAATCAGAGTCCATACATGATCACTAAGGCACACTTTGTCATTGAGAACCATGCATACATCTTGACTCATGTACAATATTGTATACCTATGTACATCATTTAAAACACCTAAAAAATATACCCCTTTCTCATTGATTTTAACATTTGTAAATGTTTTCAAATCCAACAAAAAAACAATGAACATACTCTTTCTCCCTTTACAAACACCTTCTCCCCCTTTGACACAATGACAAAGTGGGATTACCTAATGATCTTGAGGATATGTAATTTTTTTAAAATACAAAATCATGAAGGCATATTATATGATAAATTATTTAATCTCCCACTATCATTATGCATACCAATCCTTACCATGACCACCTCAAGCCTTCTCATTAACAACACTCTACTTTGACCATGTATTGTTATATGAACAAGAAATAAAAAATATGAATAAAATGAGAATGATTACATATTGATAAAAATGATATGGAATCCCTCTAATTTATCTTAGATTGGGTACCCCTTGAGCACCTTTAGACCATCTTCAACCATGACAAAATTTCATGGTTGCCTTCAAATTTTCTCTCATAAATCAACTTCATGATCACCAACAGATGTTAAAGCCACTCTCAAAACATAAAATATGTTCAAAATATATTTAAAAACTCATATAATAACAATCATACATTTGTATTTTGGATAAAATGACCAGAAAGTTCATTTGAGTCACCTAGCCTTATGTAGAGGCCTAATAACCCTACTTAAACCTTATAGAGCCTATAACTTTCTTTGTATTCACCTTCATGTATTTAAATTATATATATATATATTAAAATTATATTACCCCATATTCATGATAAGAATCATCACCCAACTCTTCCTCTACACTATAGCTCCTTCAAAAACTAACCTACCAATTAGCCCTCCATTTGCACAAATCCTCAACCATAGGACACATTATACACTTACAAATAACTATTAAACACATTTTTAGTACCCATTTTTCCATTTAAATATATTAATCATCCTAAAACCTTAAATCCTTTAGGAAGGTCACTAACCCATATGGTGCAAAAACTAGGGCATCAAAGAGAGATATGGTCAACATCCCAACTTATAATCAATGCTAAATCTTGAAACATATCTCACACTTAAAATTCAAAAATATACAATTATGTACCAAATTTTGAGGTTTTAATCCTTTGGAAACCCACATATCCATGGAATGGTTTTTAACCTGCTAGCCCTTAAGTAAGGATGTCATACCTGAGAGCCTTAAAAAATATTCAACTTGCCTTCAAAATATCTTCAAACCCTAAAATGATATAGATCACACCTATATGAGGTTAACACACCTTTATATTCCAAAAATTCAGATTTACCACTCACAAATATTCATTTGACATGTGGAACTAGTTATTATGTGTATATTGACCCTATGTATACCCCTATCACTTTGCCAAAACATCTTAGAATTGGCATGGAAGCAACCTGATATCCTCACCTCTTTTCTCACATGGAAAAATAAAATAAAACTTTTCTCCACACTTTATTATCCTTATATATCTCAAAAACACCAAATTTGCATGATGAGCTCTCACTAGGCAGTGAACATTGAGCAAAATGATCAAACTGAACAAATTATCATTAAATCTACCTATGACCAATCCAATGCATTAAACCTCATTGAATACAATTTGGAAAGACCTAGCCACACTCCATACCATAATTACCTTCATGCTTCATTATTTGACCTATCAAACCAAGCATCAAAATTTGACTAAAACATGCTTTTAGGACCAATGTCCTTGAACATAACTCTTTAAAGCATTTCATCTCACACCTATGAAGCAAGCTCATGAACTTGTTTTTCCTCCTTAACCAATGACCTTATAATTATTTATAGACAAGGAGATGACTCCAAATATTTGTCTTAGATATTCAAATATTTCTTTTGTTAATGGTTTAGTCATAATATCTACAAGTTGTTCTTTTGTTGGCACATACTCCATCTTAACACTTTGATTACTAACTTTCCCTTAATAAATGATAAATAATAGGAATGTGCTTAATTTTTGAGTACATAACAGTATTCTTATAGATACTAATTTCACTAGTATTATCACAATAAATAGTACAAGGTTAATTTTATCTTACCTTATAGTCTTCCAAGGTTTGCTTCATCCACATTCCCTGAGTACAATAAGAAACAAAAATTATATACTCAACTTATTTTATTGATAGAGATACAAAGGCTTGATTATTGCTTAGCCAAGACACCAAGAAATGACACCTGAATAAAAAACCACCAATGGTACTTCACCTATCATCCACACATCCTACCCAATCTACATTAGTGTATGTCCTTAGAGTTAATTATTTGTTCCTTGGGTACCATAAACCATATTATATGGTGATTTTGAGATACCTTAAGATCCTTTTGACTTATTTCAAGTTATATTATCTAGGATCAGCTTGAAACCTACCTACAAGGCCTAATACTTACATGATATTAGGCATAGAAGTATTGGAGTACAAAATACTTCCAATCATGGATCTATACAAGGTTTGATCAACATTTGGTAATTCATCTTGTTTACTCAACTTACATCCTATGATCATTGGAGTAATCATTGGCTTACAATCCAACATGTCAAACTTACTTAACATATCCTTGATGTATTTTTCATGTGAAATGAATATCCCTACATCAAGTTGGTTAATTTGAAATCATATGAAGAAATAAAGTTCTCCCAACATTGACATTTCAAACTCAATCTTCATAGCATCTATAAACTCTCTACTCATGTTGTCATTGTCAGATCTAAAGACTATGTCATCAACATAGACTACCACTAGTAATTAATGAGCACCATCTATCTTAATGTACAAATTACTATCAAAAACCCCTTTTTTGAAGCCTTGGATTAATAAATACTTGTATAATTTATCATACCACGCTCTAGGAGCTTATTTAAGACCATATAAAGCCTTATTTAGTTTACAAACATAGTCCTAATAGCTTTTCATTAAAAAACCTTTAGGTAGTTTAATATAAACTTATTCATCTAGATTACCATTCAAAAAGGCAAATTTTGTATCCATTTAGTAAACTTTGAAACTTTTGAAGCTTGCATATGATAAGAAGAGTCTAATTATATCCGTTCTTTCCACAAGAGCAAATGTCTCATCAAAATTTATCCCTTCAACTTGAGCATATCCTTTACATACCAATCTAACCTTATTTCTTGTGACCTCTCCTTTCTCATTCATCTTGTTTTTTAATACCCACTTAGTTCCTATAACATTTTTGTCTTTTGTTTTACACACCAAATCCCATATTTAATTATTTACTATTTGATCAAGTTCCCCATCCATTATATATGTCCAATTTTCATCTTTGATAAATTCTAAGAATGTTTTAGGTTTAACCTTAGATAATGTTTCTTGTTGATTTTTATTGATCAACATTCTCCTTGTAGTCTATAATCTAGAATTTGCATCTCTAATTACCTAGGAAACTATATAATCCTTATGTGTTCTCCTATATGGGGATCTAGTATCTTATCTTACCTATTATTCTTCATCATATAATTGATTAAGTATGCCTTCATTATGTGAGTTAGGATTCTCTATAGTTTCATTTATCTTCAAGTTAGGCTTCTTGATTTTTCCTAGCTCTTCAACTCTTACATTATAAATTTCAACAACTTTGTGGAGTCCCTTATTGAAACATTTGTAAGAAAAAATTATGGAGGAATAACCCAAGAGGATGCCTTCATCAAGCCTTGAGTCAAAATTTCCAAGATTTTATTCATCCCTCTTGATAAAATACTTGCTCCTAAAGACTCTAAAATGTTTGGAATTAGATGCCCTATTTTTCCATAGCTCATATGGAGTCTTATCACCATTTAATTTAAATTTCAATCTATTCAAGATCTATATTGATGTATTGGTAGCCTCTTCCCAAAAAACATATGATAATTTGGAATCTTGAAGCATACTTCTACTCATTTCTTAGATAGTTCTATTTTTCCTTTCAACTACCCCATTTTGTTGAGGTGTCCTAGAAGCAAAATATTATCTTATAATCCTTTGATCTTTAAAAAACGTATAAAAATCATAAGACCAAAATTCTCCTCCTCTATATGATCTCACACACTTGATTTTTTATCCTTTTTCATTTTTAACAAGAGATTTGAATACATTGAACTTTGTAAAAGCTTCTAATTTTTATTTAAGGAAATATATTGAAGTAATTCTAGTAAATTCATCAATTAATAGCATAAATTAGTTGTTACCTTGAATACCTTGAGTTCTTATACGTCCACATAGATCAGTGTGGATCAATTCTAATAGAACTATGGTGGAATTCTCCTTAGATTTCTAGCTTCTCTTATTTTGATTCCAATTAAGCCATGCTTTGAAAATAGTATGATAAATCTTAGTAATTTTAGGCATATGCCTCACTAATCCTTTTGAAATAATCATTACTAAATTTTAAAAATTTAGATGTCCAAGTCTTCTATGCCAAATCTAACTTTTCTCTAATTGATTCATAAAACACTCCTCCCTTTTGGATTCATGAAACACATACAAGTTTGTATTTTCCTTGTGGATATTTACAACAAATTTTCTAGACTTCAATCTTCTCACTTCACATCCTTGATCATGAAAATTTAGAATATTTCCTTGCTTACACATTTAGCTAACACTTAGAAGATTGTGTTTCAAACCTTCTAGATATAAAACATTTTTAGCTCTAGTATGACCATTATCCAAACTTACAAACACTTTTCCAATTATGTCAGAAGAATTATTATCACCAAATCTCACTAAACCTAAATTATGGTTTTTGAGAGAGATAAACACACTCTTTTCTCATGTCATATGACTTGAGAATCCACTATCTATGTAAAATTTCTTATTTTCATCCTCTTAAGTATGCAAGGTAGTTTGAACAAACATTAACTCTGCCTTTAGTGCACTACTTTAATTTTACTTCTTTTTTTCAATCTTGGATTTGTCTTCTTTGAAAAAATTTATGGTTTCAATGATTTTTATGTCTTTTTTCCAATAATATATCTTGAAATACTTGGTTATATGTCCCTGTTGGCTGTATTTATAACATAGAATCCCATTTTTGGTTTTTGAAAAGAAAACATAGTCCTTATATTTATGACCATATTCATTACAAGCATAGCAGTACCCATTTAAAACATAAATATATTTATTCATGTTAGACATTATTTTTACTTATCCATAAAAAACATAAGAATTTTCATCTTTAAGTTCTTTGTTAGAACCATAATTCTACTTGTCCTTACATAAAATCACACAGAGAGAGATGTGTGTGTGTGTATGTGTGCGCGCACACGCGCGCGCATGTGCGTGCACACGCGCACACATGTGTGCATGTGCATGTGTGTGTGTGTGTCATGTATTTACCCTCCAAATTATCTAATCTTTGATTCACGCCTTTATCCATCATGTCCTACAAATTCTTGACTGTTGATTCTAGTTTATCTATTTTTGATTTCACACCAACAATGCTTACATTAATCTCATAATATATTGAGGAATTTAGATCTAAATTCTTACATCCTTTCTTGTTATTAAATATTTCATTCTCTTTATACATTAATCTCTGATAAGGCACACACTAGTTCTCCTTAAAGATATGTCTTGGACTCTTTGTCATCTATTGTACCTATGATTATCTTAAAGTGGTTAACCTTACAAATAAGGTATGGATGTGATACCAATTTTTATAGGTATAATCACTAATAAGGTATGGGTGGAGGGGGGGGAGATGAAGGTGGGGTGAATTAATGATGCAATAAATTTAATTCTAAATCCAAAACTTCAAACTCTTAATCTTTAAACACAAGCATTCATGAAGCATATAAACTAGTTATTATAATGAAGAAAGGAAACTATGCAAGATAAAAACTCATGACACATGTATTATGTGGGAAACCCTCATGGGGGATAAAAACCACTCTCAATTATACAAACAAGTGGACTAAAATTCTATAAAATATTTACAAACATGAGACTTTTAGTGAAGCACCCACTTCACAAGGAGCAACAACCCCTAAGCATAAATAAGCACCCACATGTCCTAGATGTTGAGAACCCATGCAATAATTTTTTATATAAACACCTACATGGTTTTTATTTCCTTTAATTATGATGGAGAAATATTTAATATCACTTCTCTTCAACTTTTGACACTCTCTCAAACCTTCACATACAAGCAATGCATCTAAAACACCTTTTTGGATCACTTTACACTTCTTTTTTCTTCTTCAATATTAAACTCTACAATAAAAATACTATAAGATCATAAATATTACATATAGGTCATTAAAATATTCCTCAACCTATTCTGATCTTCAATATATCAACCAATCCCACTCATACTTCACTATCCTTCATATATAAACTCTAGAAACCTTCACCTTTATTTATGATCTTTATAGAGACTTCATGAACATCACCTTCTTGGTCAGCAATTTTAAATTCCTTAACCCTTAATTATTTTATTAAACATTAAATAATATTAATATAATCCACACAGGTTTAACATATATTTGATAGACCACCCTTAAGCAACAACACCTTTAAATTAGGCCTAAGAAGCCCTTATAGGTCCATGGAGACCTATTCATCCTTTTAGCACTCCACTAAGAAAAAATAAAATCATAATAAACTTTAAAATTATATAGGTCCATGTCACATAACCCCTAATACACCCTCAATTTATTGCATTCATCACTACACACATCTACATATGCAAAACCTATCAAACATTTGCCTTGTACATGAAACCACCATGAAAGAACCAAAAGTTAACTTATAAGCAATTTTTCATACTAAATATGGATTGGTAAAACATATAAAATCCATAAAAATTATCCTAAAGGAGTTAATAACACTCTCCAATAGATAATTCATGTTGAAATATCCAAACACTATCAATAAAACTCAAACTTCCTTTTTGGGTCATTTGTAGAAGAAGGTCAAACCCTAAGTCAACTTTGGACCATAATAAATGTAGGTTTACAACTAGTCAAACCTCCAAATCATTTTTTTTAGAGTTTTATTGAATTTATCTACCACTTTTATTTTTATACCACCAAAAAATTCATCCTACATCAAAAGTTATAGGCAAAAATAATGAGGACTAGTTTTTATTTGTAAATTCAAATATTTGAATTCCAATGGTTACTTTTTAATGCAAATTTGACTATGTATGGAAACCAGTGAAATCTTCCTAAAATACCAAATTTACACTAAAATAATTGTTTTATATACCTAATTTCAAGACTTGAAACTTGAAACACATGATTTAGTAACAAATATCAACAAACCCATGTGACCATTTTCTTCTGACACCTCCACACGTCCAAATGTTGATGTCATGAATCTGCTCACTCAAGAAGATTTGTGAAGTTGACTAGGATAACCTAGACTTTCACAAGACTATTATATTGAATTTATTTCACTTCTAAAATTACCCCAATCACCCTTTATTTCTCATGTGACATCTCAAACATGCTCAACACATCAATGACATCCATCATCTTACCTAACCAAGTAAACCAATCAAGGTCCATGCATGATCACTAAGGCACACTTTATCATTGATAACGGTGCATATATATCTTGACTCATGAAAACTCTTAAACACCTTAGGGACATAATTTAAAACACCTAAAAATATCTACCTAGGGATAAATAATTACTAGTGCACTAAATAATAAACAATAAATGGTTTCTTATGGATAAAAATAAAACCCTATATTTCTTGATATAATTTGAGGTAGATGGAAAATAAAATCCTAATATAGTGTTTTAAACTAGATTTAGTATTGGGTCAGTACTCCTCACACCACAAATCATGTAAAATTAAATAATTGTTTACCCATAACTAAACTCATATGAGTTTTAAAAGTACAAGAACATAATTTATAGGAAAGAAAATAAAAAGAAATTGAAAGATGAAAATGAAATTGAAAAGTAAATTATAAAATCAAGGGCTTGAAAAAAATTGTTTGGGTTCACAAATATATTTTACCCTATTTTTATAAAACATAAAAAATAATATATGTGATTATAGTTGTGTAAATAGATAATATCATAACATAAAGATGTGCAATAATCAACAATTATGATTTTGATAATTTTCTAGTTATGAAAATTTGCTATTTTGAAAAACATTAAGAAGAGATATACTTAGCTTGCACATAGATTTATGTTGATTTATATGAATGTATAAAATTATAAATCATTAAAATATGTGACTTTTAATGTTTTAAATCAAGGAAAAAATCATAAACTTCTTATGGATAAATCTATTGTAGGTGGACAATAGTGTAGGCCATTCAAGTATGTTGACTGCAGAATTATCCTAGATAATTTTGACATATAACTAACAATAGATGACAAGGATATTAGGGATTTTATTTTGTCATATATATTAGGAATATTTGTATTATTTCTCACATTTATGTAACTGGGTAAAGATTATTTGTAATAGTTCATGGGTTGTTGTGACAACACATAATATTAGGATAATATATTATTATATGTATGTTGAATTGTAATAACAACTCAACATTAGAATAGGTGTGTGAGATATATTGGGGATGTGTGTTAGATATTTGTGGAATCATATGGAGATAAATGGTGGATAATGATATAGGTTTGGACTCCTAGTTTTAAGAGGATCTATAACAAATTATATGTAATTTTCCATATTTAAATTAGTTCTAAAATATATAATGTCCCATATGAATTTAAGTAAATTATTATTGTATCAGATTTTTAGAAATTATTATGATTTACTTTCCATATAAAGTGACCAATGTTAATATTTGGTACTAGATCAGGTATCCTTATGCAAGTGCAATAATAAAGAAGAATATTGTTTAAATTATCCTGTGAGAAAACTTCCAGTAGAAACCTCTCAGAAAAATGGATGTAGTTTACTCAAATAATATCATATTGATGTCCCATTTTTTTGTTTAAAACATAATAAAGAGACACACAATGTTTTTTTTTACATTATCTTAATATTTATCTTGTATGTATGCCTAAATTTTAGTGTGAAAACTTTTTGTCAAAAAAACAAATATATAGTTTAAATAGAAGGTTTACTAGTTAATTAGTGTATCAAAATGGGTCAAAAGTAGGTTTAGTCATTTAATTAGTGTTTGATAAAAAATTTAAGTGTTTATTTTTTATGTGTCATTTCGTATTTATAGGTGATAAGTTTTTATTAAGTCTTTATGTGTTAATTTTGTATGGTTGTATTGATAATTTATAGTTGGTTAAGTTTGTGACAATAAATTTCTACTAGTGTTTTAATAATTTATATAGTAATTATTTAATCCAATATTAAAATTGGATTTTATAAGTAAAAATTATTATAAAATCTTACAAGGGCTCATTTAGTGTTTCTTTTTGTTCAAATATAATATTTTTGTCAAAAATTCATATTACGTTAAAAAATATCAATTTTTTTAATTTTATTTTTTATTTTTTAATAATTGGATGCATTATCGCTCATACATGACATCCATATTATTGGGGGGAGGGGGTGGTTCTCCTTTTGACATGTATTTTATTCTCAAAATCATATTTTTTTAAGTATTTATTGATAGGAGGATGGAGGACACATGAGTTTGGAGGATAAATAGCATCCTCTCACAAGCCATTAGTGATGGGGATGTGTTTTGAGATAGTGACATACTATGGGCCAAAATGACTATGTTGAGGATGATCACCAATGGCATTGGAAAATATCTATGTTGTAAAAGATTGAGTGGTAGAAATCAAATGAAGAAGATACATAAGTGATAATGAGGATTTAATCCTCATTTTTATTCTTTTCATTTTTTAGAATTTTATATGGTGTGTTTTGAAATAAGAACATAAGTGTTCTTATTCAAATATGTAATAATAAATAAAAATTCTTATGTTTTTCCCTGATGTATAAATATAGTGTAAACATAAAATCACAAGTATAAAGCAACATATGATACTTTAATAGGATGAACAGATGTGTGTGTGTCCCTATTAATTTTTAATTTATTGGTAATTCTATGTAAAACCATTTTATGGAGGCCAAATAGATTTGTGTGTCCTTATTTTTGTCTAGGTTACTGGTTAACCTAAGTAATATAATTTTAATGTTGAAAAAAAGATAATTCTTATTCATCATTGCTACATTGAATTAGTAAATGCGTTCCCTATAATTAATGGTAAATGAGAGGTTGATAAGTTCTTTCTCTACCTCTAGTTCAAATCATGTACCAAGATCATGAGTATACAGAGGTGGCTCACTTTACAAGAAGTGTAATTATTTTTTGATCATGTCAGGACTAAGGAAGAATGTTATGAAATTTTTTATTAGTGACCACATTTATGTAATTTAGCAAATATTATTTATAATAGTTTATGATTTGTTGTGACAACTCATAATATTAAGATAATATATTATTATGTGTATAATGAGTTTTAATAACAACTCAATGTTAGAATAGGTGTGTGAGATATCTTGCAGATGTGTGAGATAGATTTATGGAATCATATTGATAAAAATGAGGGATAATGAGATAGGTCTAGACTCATAGTTTTTATAGTATAAAAAACTTATTTATATGTAATCTTCCATATTTAAATTAGTTCTAATTTTATATAATATCCCACGTGAATTCAAATAAATTATTATTATTTTAGAATTTTAGATTTTATTATGATTGAATTTACATAGAATTTGACTAAATTCAACAATATCAAAGGTAGAATTAGATAATATTGTTAGACACTACCAATATAAGTGGATAGGAATGAAGTTCACTCTATTCCAATGACTAAGAACCAATGTCTCTTGAATGTGATATAAAAGTTATTTTTGTGCCTGTGTGTGCTAAATAGTCTTAGATATCACAACTTAAATTATTCCATAAAAACATCATTATTTTTATTCTTATGTCTTTAAAATCATAAGGTAACTTTTGTATCTTTAAAACATAAAATAAAAAAAAAGAGAGTGTAATGGGTTGATCTAACCTCAATTACCCCCATAATGTTTGACAATTGCCTATGTATCCAGTTCTTCAAAAAAGGAAATAAAACCCATGTATTTCTCCCACCTAGAGTGTTTGAGATTTTTTATCTTTTAATATGTGTATGCATATATAAAATTAATTTGATAGTTTACAATGATATTTCTTGAATTGCTTTGGGATGTTATTTACTTGGATTATGGCTTCTCCTTGTGAGTGATATTGAATTTAGATAAAATATGGTAGGTTTCTCAATGTGAAATAGTGTGAATTATTAAGAGAAGTGGATTCCAAGTGGGAATATTTAAGGAATCTAGATGTGTATTTATAGATGAATGTTTTGATGATTTCTATTAAATGACCCTATGAAACATATAGGAAGACCTAAAAGAATGATTTAAATTTTAGAAACTATTTTTTATTTGTCTTGGGATGCAATCAACATAGGAACATTTATATTTTCTTAAGTAAAACTTATCTCAAAATATCAAGAACACATGTGCTAAACTAGAGATGATCTAAGGGTGATTTTAAGTATCTTAAGAGTTTAAAATTGAGAGTTATTTGTAGTAGTAACAACCAATAAACTATTAGGCATACATATAGACAAATGTCTTAGAGTAATTTTAAATAAGAGTAATGTGTTTATGAGTAAATTATGTGTTTATAAAGTGTCAATAATTAGTGTTTTCAAGTACATGTTACCATATTTATGTTTCTACACTTAGAATGGGGAAGTTGATTCATTTAGGTAGTCACTCCTGTAATATTCGAGTCTCCAATTTCTTTGTAAAAAATATAGTGATTGTATCAATTAATTTAATTTTTTATTAAATTAAAGGATGTGATAGGTATATTTTATATTGTAATAATCCTCATAATAATAATTCATTAAATATTAAGCAACAAGGTATATTAACATAAGGACATGAATTCCCACAATGATGCTTCAATATTAACTTTATTAAAAAGTTAGCTTATAATATTTTTCACACAACTTAAGGAAAGATGACATGACCACCTTAATACAGTCTATGATATAGGACCTAATGTCCTAGCATCTTTGATATCTAATCCTCAAAATTAGGGTCAGATATAGCTCTCAACTTGAGCATGTGAAATCTCCTCCATGAGATGTCATCATTGAATGGGTTTTGAATTTTAATCAAAATTAATGGATTAATAACTATCTAAAAATAATGATATTTTATGATCTCTAAATGAGAACACCTGAAAAAAGATTGTTACTCTTAGTAAACATTAGCATAAGACACTTATACATATTATGGTCATAACACTGATACAAAAGCCTTGAATCACAAGGGTTCACATGAGTTTTTATATCAATCATAAATGAACCTACATTATTTTTAATTAAATTAATTTATAAGACTCAATAGATCAAATCACACAATATTTTTAGAATTTATGTCTCTCGTGAGTGTTTATGTCAATGATAAATTGATTAAAGCCAAATATTTAAAGATCACACACTAGAGATATAAATATGGTCACCAACTAAATTAATATTTAGAGTCACACATACTATTCATATTTTCAATTTTTAGTCACTAAAATTAACATTTAATTCTAAAATAATGCATTTGTGATCATCCTTATGCACTATTAACCTATGCTTAGTTCCATGGTTATAAAGTGGTATTCCTCTATTTCCATGTAGATGATATTTTATAATTAAGTAACTATATTACTAAACCTTCCTATTATTTATTCTAATTACTTTAAACTCAATATTATAATTATTCACACATCTCTTTTGGCTAGATTTTCTCCTCAAATAAGATCACTCCTTTAGAAGAATCTCATTTGTTGGTAGTGACTTAAGTTATAAATTTTTTTCCTCTAACATAAAATTGACTAACGGATCAAATTAAATTTAACATAATGTATTTTACCACACATTTATTTAGTCTAATTTAAGGTAATCCCCAAAATACCACTATATAAGCACATTTTATATTCACTTGTTCACTAGTTGGAAAGGGTCTTCTATACTATAAACACCATAATTATTTTAATTATACATTGAGAGGAAAGAACCTATTATTCCCAATTTTAATTATTCCAAACACAAGTATCCCTTAGATAATTTTGAATACACCTCCATGGTCATAGTTCATTGTTGTAGCACTTAATTACGCCAAGATTGCACTAGCATATAACATTACACTAGTATTTCACACACACCATTGTAGCATGGGATAAATACATGAATTTTGATCCCTATTTATAGTATTTATGTGTAATTAGTTCTCAATATATGGGATTATGAGGTCAAACACATTTTTATAACCTAGCCCCTTTCCCCATTTATGACATTTTTCCTCATTGTCTATTAAACTAGGGTTTGAAGTGAAGAAGGTACACAACAACTTCCATGGTGGATTAAATAGACCTAATCACACACACATGAACTAAAAGTGAGGGAACACTAATATAAATTTAAACAAAGAAAAAAACTTATAGATGTTGGTTTACCTTATAGATGAAAATGTAGGTTAGCCATGCCCAAATAGCATAGCCTTGTTTGAGATTCAAATGAAGTGTTGTTTTTAATTCACAATGACCTCCCATATTCTATATTTCATTCCATCATATCTGAGTGCTAGAAAATTTATTTTTATCTATTATTTTACCCTTTTATCATCTTTCTATAAATAATAAGTTCCAAATAAGTGTTTGCATAATTATTGCATGTTTCATGCATTCTAATTTTACTCAATAGTTTGTCATAATAAGATTAAAACTTGATTAAACCTCAATTTTGATAAAATATATTGGTGAACCCATATATTTTTTAATATTTCCAACCTTATCTTCTACTAAGGTTTCCTTTTATCCCATTTAGCATTTCTATCAGGTTTCAAATTTTATATTTTCTAATTTTCATACTAATCATGATTATAATGACTAAAGATATATATAATTTCCTTGTTAAAATATTATTCATCTCAATTCCATGGTTTTTTCCTATAATATTTAATAAAAATAAAGTTCTTATAATTCCATGAATGTATAATTGAAAGGAAAATATAAAATTCAATATCAATGAAGAGCTAATAATGAAAAATTCTATGATGCTTATTGTTTCATGCTTCAATTTGAGTTACTTACTATTAGCACTATATGTCAAAGAGAAAAAATAATTCCTTTCATTCCTCCTTCCCATACACCTCTAAAATACACCAACTACCATCTCATCTCTACTATTCACTTGACACTTAGAGTAGATCATGTAGTCCATGTTATTATCACTAAAATAGGTTAGGAGCCACATCATTCATGGAAGATGAAATATTTATAGGATTTAATATTATTGATATTATTTATACCTATACATCAAATATATCCATTTTATGGCTACTCCAACAATCAAATGTGCACAAGTATATTTCATATGTGACACTATTTTTAAATGAAACTCTAAACCAAATTATGTTGCTTCCATCATTAACACATTACAATGGATAGAAGAGTGTACATATTTTGAAAAGGAAAATATTCAACCATAACAAATCATTAATCAATATTTAACTTTATATAATTATCTTAAAATTTATTTCATGGGTGTTAAGCAAGTCTTAGTTGATAATGGTTTGATCTTGAATTTTTACAATATTTATTTTCTTCAATTACTCAATATAAATACCCAAAATTTGAATTATTAGGATATTAATATTAGAGTTTTTTATGGTATCACTCTTAATTTATTAGGATAAATAACCTTGAATATCACATTGTGTCCAATAACTATTGCTACACCATGTCAAACTATGCTCAATAAACTTAATTACAATATTGTTATTGGAAGGCCATGGATTCATCATATGAAATTCATCCCTTCCAATTTACATGTATATTTTAAGTTAATTTATCAAGGGTATATATATATATATATATATATATATATATATATATATATATATATGTATGTATGTATACATTTCCCATGGATCATGATATATTTAAGTATTTTCAACCAACTTAATCTACACAAAATTATGTACCCCATATGAAGTTTTTCTACTCAGATAGTGATACAACCTACTATTCATAATACTATCATGAATACTAAAATTACATAGGATGTACCTTCACATTATAATAAAAATGATAATTAGTAATATTTTGGATTAAATTATTTACACAATATTGGTTATAGAGGATAGAGAATATAAAACCATTCACATGGTATTCTTAATCATGTTGATGCATTTAATCATAAAGGTAAACAAGGTCTTGGTTATATATGTCATTTAGGTAATTTGAACTCAATTACATATAAAAATAGACATATACCTTTTTTTTAATCTATTAAAAAATATAAACCTTCATTTAATTATATATCCACATTGTCAATTGTATATCTAGATCTCATTGATGATATTATCTCATTAGAACTATTAACATTGGATGAATTTTATAATGATGAGTCTCTGTTAGAATATTTAGGAGCATATGAGGATCTCACTCCCTTCTATCATAATAATAGGTTTCATCATTATACAAAATTTCATACATATTTTGGTGAGACTAAAATTTCATATAATGTTATTGAAGTTGATGGTTTTGGTAAAATTCCTACTACACCTTAT
This sequence comes from Torreya grandis, assembly GCA_037957365.1. Classification (NCBI taxonomy): domain Eukaryota; kingdom Viridiplantae; phylum Streptophyta; class Pinopsida; order Cupressales; family Taxaceae; genus Torreya; species Torreya grandis. The sequence continues at coordinate 238,033 of JARHVA010003866.1, forward strand.
GTCAAAGATATATATGCACTTATGAATGAAGAGATAATAAAATATAATTATGAATCAAATATAGATACAATAATCATAAGTTTTTTTGTTACACTTATAATGATGAGGATAAATAAGGAAATAATTACATGATTTATTGAGATATTTTCCTAGGCATGCTCTAATATGCCAAACATTGATCCTTAAGTTATAATCCATCAGATAACACTTTACCCAAATGTAAAATTAGTCAAGTAGAGAATACACAAAATGCATCCAAAATATGTGTTACTAGTTAATGAATAAATTCAAAGATTACTCGATGAATGATTTATTCAACCTATAGCCCATCCAAAGTGGGTGTTTTAGATTGTACCAATAGTAAATCTAAATGGGAAAATTTGATGTTATTTATACTCCATAGATATAGATAAGGCTTATCCTAAAAATAATTTTCCACTATCCAATATCAATATGATTATGGATTCCACCACAAAATATGACATTTTATCATTTATAGATGTATTCACTAGTTATAATCAAATCATAATTGATAACGAAGATAAAGATAAAAAATCATTTATCACACCATGGGGTACCTTTTGTTATATAGTGATGCCTTGTATATTAAAAAACATTGAGTCTACATATAAACTAGCCATGACACATATTTTACATGATATTATTCATAATATAATAGAGGATTATGTGGACGATTTACTTATAAAAATCAAAACAAAGACAAAATAATGGAATTGATCATCTAAAATAGTATAAGTATGTTTAAATCAAAATAGGTGTGTTTTAGGAATAATATCCTATAATTTTTTAGGTTTTATTATATCACAATGAGGTATTTAAGTTGATAGTAAAAATGTCAAGGCTATTTTTGATGTTCCTCCATCATAAGGGTTGAAATAAGTGTGATCTTTATAAATTAAAATTCAATCAATACTTTACTTTATAGACAAATTAGTGAATAAGACACAATACTTAACAAGATTACTTGAAAAATATTCAAGTTTTTAATGAGACATAAAATTTCAAAAACTTTTCAAGTCATTTAAATGATATTTCTTGAATCCAACTATTTTCATGAATTTGGAACTAAAGATCACTATTATTATAATTTTTGATATAATTCATGCACTAGTATTAGCATAGTATGATGATGATCATAGATAATGAGAAATATATTATATTATATACACACTTGTTGATTATGAGAAAAATTACACTACAATGGAAAAATTATGTTTGGCTCTTGTATTTGGTACACATAAACTTTGACATTACATTATTATTAATGCTAATCAAGTTATCACCAGGATTGATCCATTAAATTTTATTATGTCAAAACCTCATCTATTAGGATGTATAAAAAATAGGGTAATGTTAGTCATGGAATCTCATTTAAAGAGTAAAAAGTTAAATTATCATAGACCATCTAGATATAGTCCCATTATAGGATATAACACCACACAGAGATACTTTTAGGGATGATTTCATAACATATAATATTAATAATGATACATATACAATGTTTATCTATGGTTTTAAATGCACATCAGGGGTTGGTTTAGGAATTATTCTTATTAATCCTCAAGGAAATATTGACTTTTACATAAAAAAAGGGTTTTAATTATATAGAGAATATCATATAATATGAGGCATTATTTTTGGGATTATATATTGTTCATGTCTTACAAATAAAATATATTAAGGTATCTGGGGATTCAAAATTGGTTGTTAATAAAGTTGTCTACTTTTACCAAATAAAATAATAAAATCTAATACCATATAGAAATATGATAGAACATTTATGTGCACATTTTGATAAATTTTTATTGAGAATATCCCACAAAAAAATAATTATCATGTAGATTCAATGTCTAGTGAAACTTATTTAGTACCAATTAACATAAATTATGATGAAAAATGTTTACCATACACCATTTTTATAAACCATAAATATCAGACACATATTGGGTAACTCTACTAGTCTTGAAACCTACACATAATGCACAAAATTCATAATGGTTTACTCATATATATTAATTTTTGAAAAATCAATTACACCAAATAGTTTCAATAGAATGATAATCATATATTAAAAATATATGCACTTTGATATGTAATTATTGGATGGTATTTATTCAAAATAAACTTTGAATAAAAATTGCCCTGATACCTAAACATTGAGGAGGCTAAGTTAGACATAAAACATGTATATGGTAGACACTTAAATTGAAAAGTAATGTCATATAAATTACTCATTTAGGTTACTAGTGTCCTACAATGGGACATAAATGTCAAGAATATGTAAAATTATATGAAAATTTCCAAAGGCATAGTAATTTAAACCATGTTCCTTTGCATGAATTACAACCCTTTATTTCACCTTGGTCATTTTCACTTTAGGGGTCTAACTTGATAGGAAAAATAAATTTAGAATCATCAAGTGAGCATAGATTTATAATTATAGCTACTAAATATTTCACTAAATAGGTGGAAGCTATACCTTTATAGTTTACTACAAGAGATGACATATGTTAGTTCTTGATGACATATATCATCTCTCACTTTTGGATTCCTTCAACTATCATTATATAAAATAATTTATCTTTCAAGAATAATATTGTCAAAAAAATTGCACCAAATATAAAAATTTTCTCATATTTTTTACTCCTTATTACCTTTAGAATAATGGATAGGTAAAAGGTAAAAAAATACTATAAACAAACTATTTATCAGGAGAATTACTGAATTTGGTGATGATTGGCATAACTAATTAGTTTATGCATTATGGGATTATATCACAAGCATTCACACACCTATTGGGGCTTATCCATATTATTTGGTCTATGGGGCATAGGAGGTACTTCCTTTAGAATTGGATGTTTCATATTTATGATTATTCATCAAAGGGATCGTCACAAATTATCAATACAAATAAAATCATTTGAATGAGTTAGAAATTTTTGATAGTACACACATCTAAGAAGAAAATAATCTCAAAATGTATTAGAATCGCATTCAAAATGAATATAAAAAATAATATATAGTAGATATTTTAAGGTCATTGACTTGGTTTTAAATTAAAATATTACGAATTTCAATGCAAAATAATGAATATAAATAAAAATTCAATCCTAATTTTTTGGGTCCATATATGATTATATAAAATTTGAGCACAAAATTTTATTGTTTGGATTCGCTTGAAATAAAATCAATTACAAATCAAATAAACATTATTCATCTATAGCGATTATATACTTAATCATTTCAAAATATTAAAATACATGCATACATTCATTCATACATACATACATACATATATATGTGTGTGTGTCTACACACACACACACACACACACACACACACATGTATATGTGTGTGTGTGTGTGTGTGTGTGTGTGTGTGTGTGTGTGTGTGTGTGTGTGTGTGTGTGTGTGTGTGTGTGTGTGTGTGTGTGTGTGTGTGTGTGTGTGTGTGTGTGTGTGTGTGTGTGTGTGTGTGTGTGTGTGTGTGTGTGTGTGTGTGTGTGTGTATAGACACACACACACACACACACATTCTAGAAAATTCTAAAAATCAAGACCTATGCATGATATGTGTAGCTCATTTTCATTAGTTGATTTATGTTTAAATATATATAGTACTTCTATATATCTAGTTTTATATCAAATATGATTCACAAGTTTGCTTGAGTGAGTTGAAAAACATATAGGCTATCATTTTTACATGTAGTTGAAAGTAGTGATATTGTCTTAGACATATAAAATTTATATGGAAAAAATACTCTTTTATAGATAGTTATGCACTATGCTCTTATCCCATTCTACTAAACTTGTCCCAAAAAACATAAGATCTAATTTTTTAGATCCAAAGCATTCACATTCCTTTTACAACTTTTTTTCATCACAATAATTTCATATGGGGCATAATTTACTTAGGTTTTATCAATCTATGACTATCCCTTTTGTTCCTACTATAGTACAATACATTGGAAAAAGTACTTACGTATTTGCTTACTTACTTTCACATTGATATATTACTAGATGCCCAATTCATTGGATATAATGATGTTACCATTTATTTTTGTAGATAAATTTCAATTATTTATTCATGCTTATCATGTTTAATTTGTTGCTTCATGTTTTTTCTATATTCATTTATATAGATTGTTTTCATTTGAACATGTCCTTGTTTATGTCTCTAATCCTTATTATGTCTTTATATGTGTGTGAGTGATACTTTAACATGTCCCTTGTAAACATCTCATTCACCTTCTTTCATATTTTTTTTTTTGTATGTGACATGGTCATGACTCTTGTTTACTTAGTTTGTGATGCCATGATCAATATCATGCATCTTCAAAGTTTTTTAATGTCATGGTCAATATCATGCATCTTTCCCAAGTAGTTCTTTATTATATTTTATCATTTATTCACTATGTTCCTAATTTCTAACATATATCTAGACATGACACTATGTATATTTGGTTATACATGTATCATACATTACTATTGTTCAAAAAAAAGTTTAATATTTATAAACATAATTATCTCAAAATTATTCTTAGATTGGGGTCATCATGTGTGTCATGTATTCTATAATTTTACACATTTTTAGTCGTAAATTTAGCTGATATTATTTGTTTATCCATATTAATATATTTAGATATTAGATTAGGGGCATGTGCATGGCCCATGATCACTTTATTGCTCAATTATTACACCAATTTTTGTAGAAAGAATTAAAAATCATGTAATTATCTATGTTAAATACACTATACTTAGATCATATTATTTTTTCACTAAAATGAACTATTGGAATTCATATAGTGATTAAAATCTATTTGTAATACCTTGAGTTGTATGATGATTAATTTAAATGCATATTGATTTCTTAATCACATTATCCTACCAATGCAAATTAGGGCATGCACATTCCAATCCAATTATTTAAATGAAAATAAATCTCTAAGGGTTCTACCCTTTACAGTCACCAATTTTTCACCTAAAAAACATAAGGGTTTGCGTTCATGAAAAATATGTATTCTTTCCTTTTTATTATATGTATAAGTTTTTTGTCATTACTTTCAGATTTTAATCCTAAATAAGGACTATTTTACATATATTTCATTATAGTTTTGCATGAAGCACATTTAAATGTGTGGTCTACATATAAGCTAACTTAAATAGGTAATATCATGTATAGATTTATTTATTTTACCCTAGTACTTTCACTTTGTTGCAATACTATAATAAAATGAGGGGAATTTTAGTCACTAAAATTATAATTTAATGTTAAAACAATGCACTTGTGACCATCCTTATATACACATAGCCTAAAGTTTTAAACCACTATTCCTTTACTTCTATGTGAATGTTATTTTATCCTTAATAAATTATAATAGTTAACACTATTATATATTGTTGATTTCACATTAATTTTGAAAAATAAGACCTTATTTTTCTTGAATGATCTAAATTTTTATGCATATGGTTTAAAAGACCTTTCATATTTGAGTATTGTCTTGAGAGTGGGAATTTTGCTTCTTTGTGAATTAATAAATCTTGAGTTAACAAATTTTAAATTACAAACTAAGGCTATTGAATCAATTTCCATTTTCAAGGTCTTGGTCTATTTTACTATTTGTGTGGCCCATCTATCTTTGGCCTTTAGGGGCAGATTTGATTTCTAGTTGTGTCAGAATCAACTCAATTGATGCCTTATCCATTAATCTTGAGTCCTTCAAATCCCTTAAGCTCAAGTTACCTAAGTCTCTCAAGTGTAATTATGTCAATATCCTAGTCTACCAAACTTATTTTAGTGATCTAAAAATACACTAAGCCAAAGCTAATCAAGTCAACTCAACTATGTCTTCAAAATTTGAGCTCTATGCCTTCACCATTTTTGTTTTGTTATAAATTTAGGACTTAAGTCTTTTAATTCCCCCTAAACCTTTCCACCTATCATCATCAGATAACTTCCATGTCTTGGTCCAGTATAAAAAGTTTCTAAGTCTTTTTAATGCCCTTAGGATATGAGATCATTTGGCATGGCACGATCCTGATAACTTAGGACAACAAAGAGCTAATCAAAGGTTTAATAGTTTTATGGCCCCAAGGGATTGATAAGTCACCACATGGTGACATTTAGGGATCTTGGGACCTCAGAAAAAAAGGTAATAGTCTAAAATCTCCAATCCCCTAAGGGACCAAGAAGTCACAATGTAGTAACTTTTGAGGAGCCTAAGATCTTTAGATGTTGGGAGACACTGGAAATGGACTAATAGTCTCAAGGCTCTAAAGATCTGAGAAGCTACCATTTGGTAAATTATCAAAATCTTGGGACCATGGATATTAAACAATTTATCCTATATGGCTCAAAGGTTCGGATCACTAGGAGGATGCCATGTGGCATAGTCCCATGTGCCCAAACCAAAGACCTAACCTAGTGAGGGGTTATCATGTGGCACCTTGATAATGTCATCATTCCCCTAATCTTAAGTTTGATCAGTATATACCCATAAAAATTATAAACCCTAACCTCTAGGAAAATAAATGTGTCATGTGCCATTTAACAAACTTAAAATTGATGGTTGTATCAAATGATAATGTTTTAGAAGGCACACAAAAAACACTGATTGATTAAATGATGAATTTACATTTAGCTGGGTAGGGTTCATAATAACTTTATTACATTTTATAAGGATCTATCTGAATTAATGATGGATGTTTATGTGTTGTATGTATACGAAAAGGCTTATGTTTGAATCAAAAGTTGATTAACATGAATGTCTATGTCCAAAATAGAAAAATATTTCATTTATTTCTTTAATTTGGTCTAAATTGGTCATATTCATGATTCAATTATTTTAATAATTTTACCTTGTCATTTATACAATTTATTCTTGACCATTTCATTTGATATTGTAGGGTTTTTATTTCATCATGAACCATTAATTTGGATGTGTGTCCTCATCAGGGAGTCCAAACCCTCAGTCAAACCATAACGTATAAAAGATAATACTAGATTAGGTCAACATGAAGGATCATTTATGAATCATGAAGCACAAAGAAAATAGGGGGAAAGTCAAGGTTTTCATGGATTAATGAAGAGGATACATGAGACAAATTTTAACCAATGAAAAATTTATAGATGCCCAATGTTGGATAGGATGGTGGATCCTAAAACAATCAGTTGATGATCAAATATGATGGCATGATTTTAATCTTCAAGGCATGGACATTCCTTCATATCTTTTAGTGAATCAAATATCCCTAGGTGAATTTATTTGATAAATAATGAATCTTTGAAATTTCCCCATTAGTGGGTTGAGATGGAAATAGAGGGAGGGGTTATCACCCTCACACACACACATGCACATTTGTGTGTGTGTGTGTGTGTGTGTGTGTGTGTGTGTGTGTGTGTGTGTGTGTGTGTGTGTGTGTGTGTGTGTGTGTGTGTGTGTGTGTGTGTGTGTGTGTGTGTGTGTGTGTGTGTGTGTGTGTGTGTGTGTGTGTGTGTGTGTATTTTAGAAAACTTTATATGGGCTGTTTCATTTTAGTTTTAGTAGTATATTAGTGGACTATACATGCTTGGATTCTCCATAATTAGTAGACCAAGAATTTTCCATGTTTTCTTATCAAATTACTTTCCTCAATGTTATGAAAATGAGGTTTATATCTGAATGGATGTTGTAAATCTCACCATTGTTAATCAAAAATGAATATCTTGATATTCTAACTATTTTGGAGGTTGACATATATTTCTTATGCATTTTTATGGGGTATGGTATGATTTCCTCTTAGTAACTTCTCCCTATACTCTTTCACCATCCTTTATCTAAAGTTGTGCTAGGTCTAACTCAGTTAAGGACTAGTTTCTATGATATTTGTTCAATTAAACACTTCATATTCATCTCTATGGAAATAAGGCCTTTTCTTCGCTTTTCCCTTTCTTTTGTTCTTTATTTTTACTAGTGTGTTAGTTGAATACTAATATCAATCTTCTTGTAATGCTAATCATGATTGTTAAATTTAGTTTATCACCATTTAAGTATTATTTAATAGATTAGTGGTGGATTAGTCTATTCTCATAATTTATATATCTTAATCCATCATTTAGATTTAGTTTCACTAAATCCCCTTAAATTATAATGGTCATGATGAGATAACTATGTTATCCTATGTACCAAGACCTAGTAATCAATACCATGAGGAGATTTGTTCACATAAGTATCCTTTTAGGAGATAGGGCCTAGCACACATTGCCTAAGTTGGTGTGTCAATAAACCCATAATAATTTTGGTGTTAGAAGGAAGGTTTAATTTGAAATTAAAGTGCCTTTCATGAAATCTTAAGCTAAAACACATTTAAGTTGCTGCCTAGGTAGTCCCATGACTTTTTCATGGCTAGGTGGATGTAATTGTCTAGTGAACATCACATGGCCCATTCATGACCTACCTAAGAATCCTGGTTTATTTTTTTGAAATTACATGCATGGTAGGATTATAAAAGTAGAATAACATAATCAAACATTCAAGTATGCCATCCTTAGGAATCATATCTAGCATGAAGATGTGGCTTGTCACTTATTCCATTATTTTGTTGATAAAGATACATAGGTAAGTAAAGTCAACTTCTAGATGGGTATATAACCACATGGGCTACTTTCAAAATTTTATTCCTAAGTCATTTTAGAGACCTGTCTATCCTACTACCCTATACCACCAATTTGTTCTGAACCATAGGGTACCTTATGAGTCTTTAAGTGTTTTCAACCAACACTTTAATTAGTTGTATATGAGGTTTGAAGACACTTTAATATAGAGAAAAGAAGAAGCCGTAGATATTTACATCAAAACATTGTTTCCCCTTAGTGTTATTTTTATTCTAAGGACTCTTTTAGATCTCACATCCTTGGTGTTGACATATCAAGTGGCCTACATCATTGAAGAATAATCTATATCTCATGATCACATCACTAATTTTTCTTAGCCATTAGGATAATCAAGTGTTTACCCTTAAAATCCTTCAATCTACTTACATGTAAGTTATCCCCTTGATCAATTCATGTTTTATAATGAAACATTACCCCAAACATTTCTTCAAATGTGTTATCAAGTGAACTGTGCTATATTGAATTAAGACCCTACTTACTCCATTAATGCATAAAACTTTATTAATTTAGTACCTAATTATCATGATGTTTGTATTGTTTTTAGTATTCAAATTTATTTTGATACTTTTTCTAATTATGTGCCCTTAATTTCAAGAAGTCACCAATATATAATGTTTGATGATGAATAATTAGTGGATATCTTGAGTGACGTAGTAGCAAAAGATCAAATTGAAGGTGAGATACCTACTAAATAGGGTAAATCATAAATCTATTACAATCATCGTAAAGATGAACTTAACGAGTTATATTCATTGGATGAAAAAGATGCATGATATGCATCTAAACCATTCTTATCCTATGCTTCTCCCTCTCTAACTAAAATGATTATTTAAAGTGATAAGTAACAAATAATAGTATCATATCTCCAAGTCCATCATTGGAGGCAAGCGATATTGAATAAGAAACTAAATATGAAGTAGGATATCTATGTGGAATTAGTGGATTAATAGAAGATCTTCCACTTTTAGTAAACCTTAAATTTAAATAAAATGGAAAAGTATTAAATTTAGATGCCATGGACATGGGAGGAATGCCAATACAAGTCAGACCTAAACATAAATTAACTCAATGAAATTGTTTACACACCTCTACTACATGACAAATATAGGATATCATTGACATAGTAAGGACCATCTTCATGCCTCCTCAAAAATGAAGATGAATATTAGGATGTTTCCATAGCATCAATATCATTCTAAGAGTATCTCACAATCAATTAATCTTTTGGCTACAATGAAGGTGACACCCTAGCAGGTTGGATACTTAGTTCTTACTGGTATGTATTAATTCCCACCCCTTCCCCTCACCATGGTATAATGTTTGGGATGAGATATTATATTTCACTTATCCTAAATCATTTGTGTAAATTAAAAATAGGTTCATTATTGAGTTTCATAATCATAATTTTTTTAGTTTGCATAAATGAATATTGATAAATCTTTATGGGATAGTGTACATGAGCATAGAGGGTAACATAGGCATAAATGCATGCCTCCTCACCCTTTTAAAAATCCAATAACATATGTGTCTAATTTAATTAGGCATACTCTTACCTAAAATAACCTCTGTAAATACTTTCTTTTTTACTTTGTTGTTTCCTTTTCTCACTGTCCATTATGTTAGTTTATCTTTGCTTTCATTGAATTTTGTTAGTTTGATTTGCTTTTTCGTTCTTGGTTTAGCTTTGTGGCATTGTTTTTTGAGTTGAACCTATTATTTTAACTTGAGGGTTCCCCTAATTTATTAAAATTTGATAAATAGGTGGATTATATGTAAGTATATCTAATGACACTCTTATGTATTAATGTGAAAATTCTTGTCTAGATGCATAAACTACTATATTTTTCCTTGTATTTTTAGGAAATTAAGGGATAATGATTTAAAATAGAACACGTGGACTTATAAAAGACTTTTTTATTATTTAAATATCAGCATATGCATTGAATGAAATATCTAAATGAATAATGCAACACTAGTTTAATTCTGATTTGTCTTATTTGTCACAAGCTTTCTGATTTTCCCTTAAAACCATGGCTTGGTACCCAACCCTCCACGAATGGAAAAGAAAAATATAATTCAAAATAATTTTTATAGCCTAGTTGGTAGTGGAACAAGGAATTCAAATGGTACTAAAGGTATCACTGTTATGGATATGAATGTTTGGCTCTCGATAGAGCAATGCCCATGCCATTCCCCACCTAAGCCAAATTAAAAAATCTACCCCCTTTCAGAAGTTGTTATCATTTGGGTAGATATAATTTATTGTGTGTGTAAAAAATAATCAAAATGATCACATAGCTCACAAACTAATGTCATTTAGGTAGAATTGCATATTTTTATTTCATGTGTTTAATTAGAATTTAGTTTCTTTATGTTTTTATATTTCCTTGGATGATTTATTGTAACTAATGTTTGTGTTTGAATGAGAACTTGATATTCTAAATTATTTAGATACTCAAGAGTATCTCATAGTAGGAGTCACATTTTTTTCTTGAAAATCATGCCCCATTTTCAATCTAAAAATTGGGACCCTCTAATTCTTGACTTATCTAAATGTTGCCACATCTAGTCTATAGGATCTTTCATGTTTGAATGTTTTCTTGTGAGTGGGGATTTTACATCTTTATGAATGTGTTAATAAATTTTAAACTATAAATTAATTCAATTAAATAAATTTATATGTGTAAGGTATTTTTTTTTTATTTTTGTAGCCCATATATATTTAGTCTTTAGGGGTAGACTTGATTTCTAGTTATGTTGGGATTAGTTCAACTAAATCCTTATCTATTGAGATCAATTCCCTCAACTCTAACTCACCCAAGTTTCTTGAGCCAAATTATATTGATATTATTATCTAAAAAAATTATTTGATTAATATTTAAATATGTTAAGTATAATCTAATCGAGTCAAGTCAACCATGTCTTCAAACTTCAAACTCAATGCCGTCATCATTTTCAATTTGTTCTAAATCTAGGCTTTTAGTATTTTTATTCCCTCCATACATTTCCATGTTTCATCATAAGATTTATTTGAAGTCATGGTCCAATCCAAAAAGTTTTAAGTCAAAAAAATTCTAAGTCCTCTTAATGCCCCCAAGCTCTAAGATCGTGTTAGTGTGGCATGATCCCAATAACCTAGGCTTATCAATATTTAATAAAAGGTTTAATATTTGTTTGTCTCAAAGGTCAAAATAATTTTCCATGTGGTGATGTATTAGGATTCCAAGTCCTTATAAAACTTAGGAAATAGTCTAAATTCTTTAAACCCCTTAGGGCCTAAGAAATTTCCACATAGAAACTTCCCTGGAGCCTAAGAGATTAAGCTGATGGGAGACTATGGTAATGGACTAATAGTCTTGGGGATTAAAATAATTGATAATCCAACACATGGAAAATTATTGAGAGCTCAAGACTATGTAAAATAAAGTTATTATGGTAGAGAGCTCAAAAAATTGGCTCATCAAGAGTATACCATGTGGCATCATCCTATGAGCCTAGACCAAATACACATCTTAATGAGGGGTTATTACATGGCACCCAGATGACATCAGCATTCCCTTGAGATTAATTTTGATAATAATTTACTTGTCAGCAAACCATAAACATTGAAACTTTAGGCAAATAAGGACATACAATATAGCACTTAATTAACTTAAAATTTATGGTTGTCTTGAATGACAAAATTGTAAAAGTCCTGAGGAAACACTGATTGATTAAATGAAAAAAATTCATTGGCCAAGCAGGCTTCATAATAACTTTGTTCCATTTTATAAGTCTTGATTTGAATTAATGATGGATATGTGTGTGCTTTATGCATATGGAAAGGATTATGTTTGAATCAAAATATTATTAATACAAATGTCTGTGTCCAAAATAGTAAAATATATTTTTTCTCTTATTTGGTATAAATTTATTATAATCACAATTCAATTATTTTAATTTTTTTTTGTCTTTTTATTTCTTTAATTTATGCTTGACCATTTCGTTTGATCTTTCAAAGTTCATATTTCAATCTGAGCCATTGATTTGGATGCATGTCTTCATCAGGGATTATAGACCCTTTGTCAAACCATAATGTAGAAAAGACAAGCCTATATTAGTGAAACATGAAGGATAATTTATAAGTCATTAAGAATAAGATAAAATGGGGGTGATTCAAAGTCTAGATGTGGTAACAAAGAAGATACATGAGACAACTTTGAACCAATGAAAAAATGAGAGATGGTTAATGTTGGATATGATGGTAGATCCCAAAGAACTAAGATGATAATCAAAGATGATGGCATTAACTCTAAATACAAGGAATGGGAATTCATTCATATTTGTCACTAAATCAAAGGCATCTAACTACATTTATTGAATCAATAATGAATGTTTGAAACTATCCTATTAGTGGGATGAGTTTGTAATCAAGGGAGTGGTTGGCACCCTCATGTATATTTTTTTTGGAAGAATTTTTAGGGTTTGGTTCCTTTTAGTTTCATTATTAGAGTAGTGAACTATAAATCCTTGGATTCTCCATAGTTATTAGGCCAATCATTTTTTCATGTTTTCCTAGCATAGTGTTTTTTTCATTGTTATGAAAATGAATGGATTTGTAAATCTCACCATTATTGATCAAAAATAAATATCTTGATATTATAAGTGTTTTGGAGGCTTGAATCTATTTAATATGCATTTTTATGGTGTTTATGGTCTATTTTCCTCTTATAAAATTCTCCCTAGACTCTTGCACCATCCTTTAACTATAGTTATGCTAGGTTTAGCTCAACTAAGGACTGATTTCTATGAGATTTGTTTAATCACACACTTTAGCTTCATCTATATGGTAGCAAGGTTTTTTCTTCCCTTTGCCTCTTCCTTTTTCTCTTTTTTTTTTTACCAATGTGTTAGTTTAAGACTAATAATAATCTACTTGTAATCCTAAATAATGATTGTTGAATGTATTTCATCACCATTTAAGTATTGTTAAATAGATTTGTGGTGGAATAATTGTGTCTCATAGTGTCTATACCTTAAGCCATAATTTATATTTAGTTTCATTTAATCCCCTTGAATTATAATGGTCATGATGAGCCAACTAGGTTACCCTACATACCAAGAGCTAGTAACCAAGACCTTGCAGAGATTTATTCACACAAGTCTTCTTTTTGGAGAGACACGGCCTAAAACACCTTGCCTGATTTGGTGTGTCAATAGACACATCAACACTATTATTTATTCCAAGTTGTATAAAATCACTATTAGAGTCATTTAAACTTCTATTTTGGTTGTTTTTATTCTTTAGACAAGGCCACTCCTTCTAGACAGTCTCATTTGCTGGTAGTATGTGAAGTTGTCAAATTTTCCCTCCCATGAAAAAAGGATAATTTATCATATTAAAATTAACCTAATGGGCCATCCCAAAAATTTAATAAGACCCATTTAATTAAATCCCAAAAATACCACTAAATAGGCACATTTTCTATTCATTTATTCATTGGTAATAAGAGGATTATATATTGCAAACACCAAAACTAAAGTACACATCAGAATGGAAACACATATTATTCTAAATTATGAGTCCACACAACCCAAGTATCCCTAAGAGAAATATGAATTTACCTCCAATGTCACAAGTCTTTATTGAAGCACAAAATTACATGAGGATTTACCAACATATAACATTATACCAATATTTCACACACACCACTATAACTTGGGAGAACTTCATGGAGTTTGATCCCTCTTCATAACATTAATATGTATGCATCACTAAAATTAGGGGGTATTGAGGTCAATCACAAATCCATTCCAAAGCCCCTTTTTCCTCATTTATGACATTTATCCTCATTTTTTATTGAACTAGGGTTATAAGTGAAAAATAAGGTACACATAAACTTCTATAAGGAACAAAATAGACTTAGTCACACACATATGACTTAAAGGTGAAATCACATTAGTCTAAATTTACACATATGGATAAAACCCTATTTAACTCTAACACACCTTCTAGAGGACAATGTAGTTTAACCTTGTCAAAATAGTGTGGCCATGTTCTAGATAAAAATAAAGCCTTATTCTCGAATGATAATGACCTTGCATAGTTATATAGTAAATCACATAATATCTATAACATTATATTGAATCTGAGTGATAGCTAAGTTACTTATATTTAGTATTTTCACCCTTTACTATCTTTTTATAAATAGTAAGTTCCAAATCAGTCTTTATGTAATTATTGTGTATTTTATACATTCTGATTTGACTTAGTAGCTTATAATAATTAGAATAACACTTGATAAATCCCCAATTTTGATAAAACAAATTTTATGAAGCCAAAAAATAGTAAATAATTCTAAACACACTAGGATACCTTATGGTTAATGATTAGATCTCATGCTAATAAAATTAACCTAAAGGTTCATAATTAATGCCCATGCTCACTTCCTAAGATGCATACATATCTCCTATGACCACATTCATATATATATAATTATGGTTATTTATAGTTCACTCATTACCAAAATGAGTTTTAGTTATATTTCAAAGGCAACCATCCTTCTCCACTTAGCCTTATAACTATTGTTTACATAGTTATTCTTACATGTAACACTAGGTCCACTAACTATCCCATGCATAGTTAAATGATACCAAGGGTTATTATGATACACTCTTGTATTCAAAATAAGGTTTACTATACTACCTATGTTTTTAAAATGATATAAATATTTAACTCTACTATACTACTCAATGATAACCTCCTTAAAGTTAAATCAAATAAACTAAACCAATACCCAAAGGAGTTATGCTTAAGGTCCCTAATTTTTAATAGGGTTTTAAAATATTTTTTTATATTATCAAAAGTGTAGAATAACCATTGACTTGTTTTATTGTGATCAAATGTGACAATATGTAAAAAATATTTAGAACACTAACCTTAGTACATTTATTCTCAAAGAGGAAAAAAGGCATATAACAATATCAAAATAATTAACTAGGAAGGTTATTATGTTAATTAAATGGTTCTTCCTTAAAAATAAAACTATTATAGCATAAGATAATTATACATTTTAATCAAGAAGGGAACACTAAATAGTCAAAATTGAAAAATAGTGGTCTCAAAATACTATTTTTACACTAATTTTAGATTACAAATTAGGTTCATAAATGACCTTAAATTAATTTACATAAGAGGAAATAAATAAATCTAGTGGTTAACAAGTATTTTATAAGCTATAGAGAGTATATTTTTAGTATTAAATAATTTTTATTCAAGGTTAATTAGGAATTTAACCTATCATTACAAAATGATTTTGACAAATTGAAACTTTCCTAGAAAAATTTTCTTGGAAAACTAATTTATAATCCATCCAATTTTAATTGAAATTTAGAGTAATAAAATTATTTAATTATTTAAATAATAAATTTCATCCATTTAAAATATGTTTCAATTTTTATATTTTATCTATAGGTATTTAATTTAACTATCATCCAAACTAACTTTATCGACACAACATGATATTAATATTTGCTTGTGAAAGTGTTTTCCTAAATAAATAATAATAATTAAATCAAGAAAAAAAAATTATTTTATTTTTAAACTAATATTATACGTACCTATGAAATTTATTCCACATTTTATATGTATAAATTTTGACATTAGGTATTTATTTGATTTCAATTATAAAAAAGTTTTACTAGGTTGAGAAGGGGCAATAATGCCCTAGAACCTATTAATTTGATTGAAAAGTTAAAATATATTTCATTCATTAATTTATTTGGATACAAAAAAAAATTCTCAAAATGAATAAGTGTAATTTTAAATCAATTATTTTAGTAGATGTCATGGGTGATTATAATCCTTTTAAAAATTAGTGTTTAGTTCAAGTAGGGTTAAGTTATTCAAGATGACCTCAGAATCTAACCACTTCAAAAAATAAATAAGTTTTCATTTGAAAAAGGGTGAATAATTTAAGTTTTAATTTACCTTTTTAGAACTCAAATATTATTCCAATAATATGGAAGACACAAAAAATGGTTATAATGGGGAAAGGGATACCAATTTAAAATATATATAATGTGTATATTATTTTTATAGTAAAGGTACTTTCTCTCCTTTAAATAGATCAAAAATTCAATATTAAAACTATTTTCATTATCAAATTACACTTATAATTTTGTACTATAATATTAAAGTGTAAATACATGTTTGTCTTGATATAAGAGTACATACACATATACATATACATATATATATATATATATATATATATGTATATATATATATATATATATATATTAAAAAACTATTAAAAAAAAAACCTAGTAGGAGATGGTTGAGAAGTCAAACCCACCTATCAAATGTTGACTAGTAGATGGGATATAACCACCGATTATGTTTTAAAACTACCAAGGATAAAAGTGTCATCATTCAATGCTTAATTTCAAGCACATTCCCTCCTTATTTAAGGAGGTTTTGGGCATTCTAATCCCCCTACCCCCCACATCCCACTCCTCCCCCCCCGCCGCCCCCCCCCCCCCCCCCCAATATAGTTTTCTTAAAATGTGACCCATAGTTTACAAACCTTAGTCAAGGCATGTGACTTTAAAATCCTTCATGTGTGTGTGTGTGTGTGTGTGTGTGTGTGTGTGTGTGATCATCATCATTTTTTTTTGAATAACTAAATTAAGGATAAGGATTCAACCTTTTTTTTTGAGATATTTCTTTAATCTCTTCTTCAAGATCATTTTCTAAAACAAGCTCCCACCAAGAATGATCAACCCCAAATGAGCCAAAAATTTAGAAATTAAAGAGAATTTATCATCACATAATTTCCACCTTTATCTGTTAATGGATTGGTATTATTTATTAAAAAAATATTTAATTTTCTTACAAGGACCATACTCTTCCTTACAAATCCATGTGAGTTTACATGCAAAATTAAAACCACCCTTATACTATTCTTCTAAATTTAGATAGTATTATTACAAGCCCATGTGGACTCTTCCAAAATGTTTGATTTCAAATAAAAATATTCTTCCACACTCCAAAGAATTTCTCAACCACCAAAGATAGTCTAGTATTCTAGGTACTATAAGCTACCTAAAAATCCTACTAGGTAGAGCTTATATCCTTCCTAAAAGGTCTATGAACTCTTTTATTTTTAATTTTATTTTTTTTAATAATTTTTTAATAAGTATTATATTAGTATATATAAACTAAAATTTATATTGGTTAATTTAATCATTTAAACCTCCATAACCTAGATAAAAGTGTATAAATATTTACATAAGCATGGAAAATATTTCAAATTAATTTACAAACTAGGGGCTGCCAAATGTGATGAACACATCAAATCTGCTACATAAATTGGCTCAATATTAGGGGTATTACTTTCTTCTTGTTTAGAAGAGCATCATCCTTAATGAAAAAAATAAAATTAATATATTCAAGGAAATATCATCCCCATGAATAAAATCAATTAAAATTTAACACATTTTGATGTAACTCAAAATCAGAATTAAATGCAATAACCATGAGTCTTATTGTATTTTCTAATGTCATAAGTTTGAATATAATATTAAATAATATTTTATTTACTAGACTCACTCATTTTTTTAATTTTCTTAAATTTCCTAAAAGGGTTAACATATGGTGGTTTTAGACACACAATAATTTTAAAATTTATTGTTTATTGACACTTTATCTCTTGCAAGAACATGTTGAGTTTAAATTTATCTGAGTGCATGTCTTAAAGGGTGCACTGGGAAAGGGGTGGGTAGACTATTGGTGATTCATAACATTATTGGTTAATTTTATCATACCTAAACCCACTAAAATAATCACTTATCTAACTACCTAAGCAATTTTATTCCCAATATCCCATAAATAAGAAAAAAATCATTTTTACTTCTAGGTCAACATGTTTGATCCAATTGTGGAAGTTATGATGCACATTACACAACTAAGTTTTCCTAGGCTAACCTAGTTTGAGGCCAAATGATAACTTTTTCAAAACTAGATTGTGTTAGGATGACCTAGTCAGCTCAAATTATGGAAAGGTTATAACCTACCCATTGATATAAATATGACCTTCACTTCAATAAAATAGAGAGTAACATTCATTTTCACATTATTATAGATCAAAATTATGATACATCTACATTTAAAGGAGCTACTACTTAGGGTTTTCCTTGGAGAAAAGATAGATTATCTTTTGGGAATTCTTGGATGCAAGTAGGAATATTTTATTCTAGAGTTTCATTCAACTAATTTTATCCTTACATATCCACAACAATCTCTTGGAAAGAAACATTAGCCAAGGGGAGATTAAGACTCAAAATGTTCACTCAAAGGTAAGTATCTCTAACTTTTGTTATTTTATTTGGCACATAGATATTTCACAAATTATTAGGTTTTTATGTATAACTCCTTGATTTAATTACCTCTACACTTAAACTTAGTGTATCTATAAGGTTTTCTTGGCTTTTTCTATTCTACCTTAGGTGATATAGGCTCCTATTTTCCTATCAAGATCCCTTGTTTACATATTTATTTTAAACCACCCCATTTTTATGTTATTATTTTTGATAACACTATATTAGATTTAATTTTATGTATTATACGACCTATCTAGGGTTATTACATGATATTATTTATCTACAATATTTGAAACCGTATCTTTTAATGGTATGATAAGTGATCCATTGGTTAGGTTTAGAAAATGCAATTTGGTAATGATTCCAAGATTAAAATTATCATAATAAATGTTAGTTGATTACCTTATCTAATCTTGCACTTAATAAGTAGGATAAGTTGTATATCAATATTAATTTTTTGCATACATTCTAGTGAATCCAACTTTAGACACTAGAAAACTTCACACAATGGTTCTAGATGTTGAACTAACCCCTAGACCACCCTTAGCCCCATTGGGGACCACTTCAAAACATTTTAATCACCAAACCTAACTCACCCTAGCTAACATTTGACCAACTTAGCCTTTGACCCATTGACCATTGATGGTCACCCTAACCAATGATGGTTAGGCTCAACCATTGATGATAAGGTTTTAACTGACTAAAAATTTAAACTACATCCCACTATAGCTTACTTTTTATTTTTAGTTGTTTTTTATCTATGTGAAATCAATGCATGTTAAAGATAAAATTATATGACACCTTATTAAACTTATTGTTTCACCTCTCCTTTATTTTATATAAAGAGAGGAGGAAGAGATGAAAGGGATCTAGATCTAGAATTAGAGCGATCAGATCTTTAAAGTGACCACCAACAATTATCAAAGCTTCTTGTATCAAAACTTATTTTATAGGTCTTTTTCCATTAAACCATCAATGAGTGCAACAGAGATACAAATTGTTGTTATTCATCAGTAAATAACTAAGTATCATTAATCTACCAAAATTGCTTTAGGTTCCACCAATAGATTTATTAAACACCCACCTCAATAACAAACAACAAAAACTAGTATCGATTTTTTAGTAATTAGTTCCTTTTTGTTTCTCTCTCAACCAACCTTGGACTAGGCCCACCTTCCAAAATCTATTTTGCATCCCTATCAACCCAATTTAATGAACCAACGTAAAACCTATGATAACAATCAATAGTCACCCTAACTATTGATAACTTATCCTAATCATTGATGGTTACCCAACCATCAATGATCATCCTAAACACCAATGGTCACCCAACCACTGATGGTCACCCTAACTATTGATGGTCACTATGTGACAAATAAACAAGTTATTTTCATCCATCAAACCTCAACTAAATTAAAATTAATACCTCCCTACCTTATCATAGAGCATCACCCTATTTTATAAATAATAATTTAATCATTTATCATTAATTTCAATTTGTCTATTTCTATAATTAGTCAAATTCACCTATTCATTTATCAATCACTTCTTGTATTTGATTTCAATAGTTTCTGTTATTGATACAAGTAATTTATATATTTTTTTAGATATTGATTGTTTAAAAGTGTGGATTGATAGTCTCTAAGGAATATTGTTCTTCTTATATCTAGGTTTCTAGGAAATCCACCCCAATATCCAACTAATCAATCATTTCTTTGAGTGTTTTATCATCTACAGGTCATTCCTCCCAAGCCAAAGAGGGGTATCTATAACTGTCTGAATCATAGAGTGCAAACCAAATCTAGGTTCTATTAACCTCACCTTTATTTCAAGTTTTGAAATTTTATTATTAATAAATAAATAAATAATTGTTTGAAACATTATATCATGCTCGGTGAGACCCTTGGGTTTTTTTGGGTTCATAGTTGCATCTAGGTGCTTCTTCTTATTTTATGCTCATACAATGAAATCAAAATTTCACTTTTGGGCTTAAAATTGATTGTATCCATTGTTTTATTAATTATTTTATCTCACATAGCTTAATTAATCAAGTTAATTAATCATAACTTCACTCTCATCACACACACAAGACCAAACCACTTACACTTAATCAAGCATAAAAATATTGACATAAGACCTGACTAGGATTTCATCACCTAGAAATCACCTTTCCTAGCTATCCTACTTGGATTTAATCACCAAGGGGAGAACTCACTTAGTTCATTTTTTGAGTATAATATCTATCAATCATTATATATTATCTAAACACCCAAAACCCTTATTGTCATGGTGTGTGAAGTGAGGGGGTAGGCCCCAATATCAATACATGTACTAATTTCTACTACAGATCCCTTTAAGAACTTGAACATAACCTGAAACTAACCATAGACTTATTTATTAGTACCTATTATATAATCCAAGTTGAGTCACACAATTATTAAAGCTTAAGACATAAGCCATAAGAAATAATAAAAGCAATCATAGGATTTAACATACTTTAGTGTTTGTTTTATTTCATTGACTTTTTCTTTTTTTTCTCTTTGTTTGAGTTGTGAGATTGCTTGTATCTTCTTCTTTTCATTATCTACATGGTTTTAACTATACAACAACTAAGAAACTAATCAAATCAGGATCCACATCCTAATCATCCACCTTCCTCTTCTCCCTCATCTATGGAGTACATCTCAGATGTAGAGAATTCTCCTTATTCTTCTAGAAGTCCTACCTCCCTCAGACAGTTGCTCAAGGTGATGTAGATTTTGAAACCTTTATAGATAATAACCCCATATCCCTTTAATATTACCTTAAAACCATATCTCACCATACCCCTACTTAGGTTTTTCATATTGACTCACCCTATGGCATGCCATGCCACCTTATGGGTGATAATTCTATTGACACCATCTCCACCCAACCTTGAGTCACCCAAGAATCATATTATACCAATAATCCCACCAATACCACCATCCAAAACCAACCCACCCAACCAACCAACACACAATAACCTTCTTCCCCAACTAATAACCCTTTTATTATAGGAGCAACTCAACCTTTGGGCAACATTACTTCCCTTACTGTAGGATGTACCTCTACTAGTGTCACCACTATTATTTTTGTTCCCAATCTACATACCACCACTTCATTAGATAACTTGGTGGTTCCCATACCTTCTAACCTTCCACCCATCAGTACCAAATTTACCACCTACCCTCTATCTATTAACCAAACCATAAATCCTACCCAACCTACGTTAATCTCTCAATAAGTGCCCATTACACAAAACTTGAGCTATGTCCCTAACCCACAAGGGTATATATCTAAACCTTTCACCCAACTACATATCTCCACATATTTATATATAACATAATCCCAACCACCCATATCCACATATGAATATGTGGTAACCTCTCAACCCCCCACCATCTATATGTATGTTGAACCTACCCAAACCCAACATAATCTACCCTACAACTATGGGAGTGTAAAACCACAAACATACCTTGTCATCCATTTTTGGAACTCATAATATTTTGTCATATGAATAAATATGTAATGAACTAATTCACCCATCCATCCCCATTTGACCCTATCTTCCTAAATGGTAGCTTCCCAAATTTTCTAAATTTTAAAGTAAGGAAGACCATCAATATCACCTAAGATCATTTAGGCACTCATGTTAATTGATTGCCTATGATGATGCTCTCCTTATTCATACCTTCCCCATGTCTATATCTAATCCAGCACTAGATTGGTATAGTGTTAGAACAAATCACTCTTTTTTATTTCACCCAACTAGCTCAAAATTTCCTAGATCACTTTTCTATAAACATCTCCAAGAAGGTTTACATCACTGATCTCTACTCCATTCAGCAATTTGATGATGAATCCACTACTAACTTTGTAGCCTATTGGAGAAGTTTGATAAACCAAATCACTTTCTCTTTACCCCAACTTGAACTGATTGAACTCTTTGCTTAGGCTTGTCCCAAACACATTTCCTTTACATTATGATTTTAGAGCTTCAAGAACTTTGATGAAGCTTTTACCATGGCACAAAAATTAGAAAATAGATCCATCGATGAGGGAAAATTGAATTTGAGAAATAATAAGTATAACTTCAAATTAAATGAGGCCTCCTCATATAAACCCAAAAATAAAATTAACACTAACATCAAAAATAAGGGGACCATGAATGTGGTTATCCTTAAAATTGCTCCTCCACCCATTGTTAACCAGCCTAACTCTTCCAATTCCTCCAATCAAAACACTAGGAATCAAAACTACAACACCTAGAAGTAATTTAATCCATTTTGGGAGTCATATGCTTTAGTCTTGGATAAATTATTAAAATTCAATATCAGACATCTCCCTCTAATCAAACCTCCATAACAATTTAATTATTCTCATCCTGTACCTGACTAGTATAAGGATAATGAATTGTGTGCCTTCCACTGAGTCATTAGACAATACATTAGTAGGTGTAATACCTTCAAAAACATTATCCAAACTCTCATTAACAAGGGGGAAATTGTGTTGGATAACCCCAATTCCCCTTCCAACCAATCACTTGACATCTTCAGATAACCATTTCCAAACCACGCTCCTTCCACCAATAATGAAAATAAAGAAGAATCCCCTCATACCCATGAGGCCCATACTATCAATATGGTTCTTGGTGAACTCATTATTGAGGAAATAATTGTTCAAATCACCTCTTCTCCTAATCTACTTATTAAGTTAGTGGAGTTACTGACCTCTCCTTTAATATTCACATCATAGGAGGCATCCATTACCTCTCTACCTTTTTTTTCAATCATACAACAATCCACTCTTCCTTTAGAAAACACTCCTAAGGAAGAAACCACTTTGCCTATGCTTCCTACTAAGGAATTACCTTCCCAAATGTTTTAACCTTTTAATCATGAAAAATATGAGGTAATCATTCCTCCCTCTTAACCCTTGGGCCTATCCTTTGATGCCACTATCAGGGGACTCATACCCATCTAGAAACCTTTTT
Source organism: Torreya grandis (assembly GCA_037957365.1). Lineage (NCBI taxonomy): Eukaryota > Viridiplantae > Streptophyta > Pinopsida > Cupressales > Taxaceae > Torreya > Torreya grandis. Next base: position 262,085 of record JARHVA010003866.1, read on the forward strand.
CCAAACTAGTTAAAAACTTAGAATTCATATCCAATTCTAACATATATCTAACCACATTTTTTCAATAGCTTGGGCTCCATTATATAACTAAGCAGGATCCTTATTTATCAAAATAACTTACCCTTTCCACTATCAAATCCACTATCATCACAACCCAACCATTAGACACCTCTACCCACCAAACTATAACAACACCATCAAAATCAAATGCACCCAAAGTAACCAAATCACCTTCTACCATTATAATCAAACCAACCAAGAACCTTGGCATATTTCCTACTCATGACATTACTCACCCATCAATAAATTTAGATTTAAGCTAACTAAACCTATCAAACAAACCCCAAACTAAGTTAATAAAGAACGTAAAACCACCTAGAAGCCCAAAAACCAAAACTCTACCTAACCTCTCCACCTTGCCATCTATTTTGGGACCTCATCCCTCTACCTTAATTAAGAAACCAACCATCCAAATCAAAACCCAACTAACACTTTTGGTTACGCCATCACTCCTACTTTTATCCATTATTATTTTCACCAACCCACCCATAACAAAGCCTCCTATATCCTAATCATATATAAATATACCACTTACCTCTCAAAATCCTACCTAAAAGCCTTCTAATCCTAAGATATCAACCTCTCTACCAAAACCAAGATTCTTATACATTTTCCACCTTTTATTGAGTCTTATTTAACCATTTTTTCAAGGTTATCACAAAATTATTGCTTGACATTACCACCTATCAAACCATTTGACCCACTTAGTCTAAAACCATCCTCGTATAATAACTACCTAGTGTTCTCATATCATATAACACCCAAGTATGAAATAAAGAACTGTAAGGCTCTCCAAGTCTTGATCTATTGGCTATTACATGAGGATTACTTATTGTCAGATGAGCCTCCCATGAGCCTACCATTCATCTAATAAATATAAATAGGCACCTAATGCCTACATATTCCCCCACTCTCACCTCAAAGTGAGGGAAAACTAAATCAATCCTCTATCCTAACTCCTCCCCCAATCCATACCATCTATGTGATCACATAATCACAAGCCTGATCAAAAGATAAGGGAAAGGAAAAAGTGTCCATTCCATCAACATATCCCTCTTCCACCACCCAATCACCCAGCCAACATCAAACACCTTTACCTTCAACCAAACCCAAAGTTTCCATCTTGGTACCCTCTCAATCCAATCCATCTAAATCAATCCAATGATTAATTTTGAAATAGCTTCACCAAACATTAGTGAAGATGAGTTTGTATAAACTAAGAAATACCACACCCCATCACCACCAATTAATGATAAAATATTTTTAATCCATAGAGGTCCAAATAAAAGACCCATAACCTCTAGTAGCCTTTATTAGAGCTCTTCAACTTTACAACCTTGTTACTTTTAAGGATTCAAAAATACCCTCCATCCATCTAGATGATCTAGATCCTCCCCTCTTCATTACCACATGCATAAACCAAACCTACATTAAGAGGGTTATGATTGATGTGGGATCTAGCATCAACATTATCTCCTCATACACATATGACCAACTCAAATTACCCTAGAACATTATGTCAAAAACCTCAATGGTGATCTGATCATTTAATGAAACCATAACCATAATCATCTCAATATCATAAGCATGATCATCTTTAAACATGAATTAAATGATCACATCCATGAATAATATCATTAACTCATCAACATCACCATAACACCATCATTATCCTATCATTATTCATATCCATATAACTATGATCCATAAACCATAACCATAACAATAATCCTAAAACATCATATCCATGTCCAATAAAGCTATAACCATCACATCATAATCACATAAACAAAATCAATCCATATGAACATCATTATAAACATAAATAAAAAATCCATATCATCACATGCCTACCTAGGTGTGTACACGTGAACATAATCATGGGCATAATCATATCAACATACTATCATAAATAAAAAAAATGAACATCATAACTATGAACCACAAACCATGAACAATCTTCACATCTATATCTCATGAATAATCATCATCTTGCATACAAAAATATACACATCTCTCAAAAATATCATCTCACTTCATTAGTTTGTAGACCAATATCAAAATCATAAAATACATAAAAAATATAACGTCTCATAATCAATCTATAATCATGAGGCACCACTACCTCCTAGAGCATACCCTCCTACACCTACCTATCCTCTCTTAGATACATCCCACTAACCTAGTGTCACTATACTAGCACCTCCTATAGTCTTACCTCTATATTCACCCCATTGGGGCTCATCTAGATAGTGTCTAAAGACCAAGGCCTCATAATACTACATCTCCTCCATAGTCTCTACATATCTCTACATTGAGATAGTCCCTATTAGTCCCAAATTTACTGCTACTCCTCCTTCCTACTAGAGATAATTTATCTCCTACATCACCATGGCTAGTTGAGCTCTAGCCTGATCTCTCTCCCATATAATAGTGTCCACCTAACCCTATGCTACTACCAAAGATGTATGTGATACCACCAAGGATGCTTATGTCATGGTTAGAGCCTCTCTCGCCTAGTCCCTCTCAATAATATCTACCTGTATATTTGGGGAAACCCCATCCATTTGAGCCTATTAACCATCTCCCCTTGCATTAACATCTATGTCCTAATGACCACAATCATCACCTCCAAAGTTGGTCATGGCATAGTGTGTATGGTACCATGTAGGATAGCCATATGTAACACTTTCATCATCTATATATACCCTCATAGTAAATTCCTTATGATCAACAAACTCATACACTAACTATGGAGTAGGCAATGAAAACTTTGCATCCTCCCTCCTATACCTCAAGAACACCTTAGGTATAACCTACACAAGGATAAAATATCTCTATACCCTATTAAATTAAATGAGCTCTATCTCATGATCTCTCTTAGCATATATCCATCTATAGCTCTAAAGTGATAGGGTATACCTCATGTACTATGCCCAAACTAGAAACCTAACATATGGTCTCCAAATCATGTCTTTAAAAACCAAGGCATTTAGTTAGTCTCTATACCAATCTATATCATGTGCTCCTCTTCCTAGTCTTGAGAGGTCATACTTTCCTCTCCACCTCATATATCTAACCCTAAAATACATATGCATAAAACCCTTCTATAGTATCACCATGGGTCTCATAACCTAGATGTGTTCATAGGCCCAACAATAGAGGACAAACCCAACACTGATCATGTATCTCATGTGGGTGTATAATCCACACAGATATCGATAAATCTAAACTAATAACATAAAATACCATGCAAACACTTTGAGACGTAACCACATCTCAATGAGCACCCATAAAAATAAGTAAGGGAACCTCCCACTACTAGAATTAGGTAATGCATAACATATAGCTACTATCATCATCAAAAGCTACCTCACATCCCTATTCCTTTGATATAGTGGTGTGTAGTGGAAGCCCCCTGAGTTTTACCTTGCATACTCAAGGTCCTCTTTAGACAAGATCTCCACTTTTCCATCCCACTCATCACTCTTAATATGGTACATCATCTCACCCTATATGGGTAGCCACATAATCTCATAGATGTCCTCAGGTAATATAGTCAACTTGCACGTAAAAATCAAGAAGGTGTTAGTGGTAGGGTCCCATCTCTCAATGAGTGCCACTAACATCATCACATCCTATGGGATGTTTTGGTATTACATCATTCATCTAAGGCCCACATCCTCCATATGCTCCCAATTGGTATTGGTCATACCTCATTGAATCTCATCTAATATCTGGGGCACTCTATCCCTCATCTATATCTTCTCCCATGCCTATAGGGTTCACTAATAAAAACCTTAGTTCAATGACATATTTTTGCCTATAGATTCTACCTATTACACTGACTTCCTATTCTAATCTATTCAACTCATAACATTCTCCCAATGTGACCTATACCTATGGCTTATCTTTAAAACTTTACCAGTCACCTCTAGGCCTATTCTACCTTATACCTATTCACCTATTTCTTACTTAATCACACCTACAAAATATCATCATTAAAACCTCCTACCATTAATTTACCCCATCATTTAACCCATTCACCTCACCCTACACCCCTAAACCTTAACTATTACCTCTTAACTATTAAAAAATGACCTTAATTATTACCCTTTAAACCTTACCTATTACCTATTAACCTGCAATATTCCCACAAAAAAATGCATCTCTATTTTATCGACCACTGATGGTTGACTATTTCTATAGACAACTATCAATGGTTAGGAGACCAACTATTAATAATCATCATAAAGTGACCCACTTATGATCATTTATCGACCATTAATAGTTGATAATGATTGATAATGGCCAATAACAACCACTAATGGTTAATATGTAGTGATTATTAGCAATCAACACAAACCCTATCCCCTCAATCTTGCCACCAACTCATTCCACAACTACCTCACACCTATTTTAAAGTGTCCCTCCCTCTACTGAACTACCATCCCTCTACCATTTTCAAACTAAAAAACCCTCTACCTAAACTAGGTCAACACCCACCCTCACCCATAAATAAATTCAAATAAAACATTCATTTTCCAATTTGTAACTAAAATATCAATTCAATGATAAACCCTACCTCATTCCTTGACCTCCATTGAGGGGGCACCCTTGGAACCACTACTACCACTTAGACCCATACCCTCCCTCATCCTCATTGTATCCTAGTTGTATATCACCCTTAGTCAAATTCTCAACCACCAATCTCAATAATCAATGGTCAACTCACTCATATCTTAGTAAACAATAAAAACCACTCACCATTCTCTTACAAATCATAAAAACCATCACCATTCATCAAAGGTTAAAAGATTAAATGGGAAAATTAAAACCTTGATGGCTCTTTTGTCTTTACCCTTTTAGGGCTGACATGTGACCATTGATGGTTATGGTGACCATTGATAGTTGACCTTGATCATTGATGGTTGACCAATTTGAGGATTTAAAATCCCACCCACCACTTTCCAAGTTAACTTTCATCATCATCACTAATCCAAGTACCAATCATTGGATACTACCTTCTCTATCGACCAAACAACCTACCACATTACCTCATCATGGATCATTCTAGTCTAACTTTCACATGTTTTTTTATGACCTTTTTTTGGTCATTTTGATTGCACTAATTAAATTACCAAGTTAAACATTTTGAACTTGCATTACCTTGTACACAACTAACTAATTGTGTCTTCCTGAGATCACATCCTACCTTGGATACCTGTGACTACATTGACTTATTTAGGAGACTTGCATTTACAAGTGTAACATAACTGTAACACTTAAATGTAGTCACACGGTCCACTTATCACTTGTCCTTTAAGTGCCAACCTTATTTTTACCAACCTTGGCAACCTAGTCAATGCATGATCTTGACCATCACACTTAGTTTTACTTTATGCACATGTTTATACTTCAGTGACCAACCTATCACCAAATTTGTCACCAACCTAACCAATTATCAAACCTGTACCTAATTTTGTTTCACCTCATATATTCCTAGTTTTAGGGGGAACACTTCCTCCCATGCTTAAGGTAACATAACCTTTAGCCTATAATCCATTTTTATTTTGTAGCTTGATGATAGAAACTACATAATAAAAAGGGGTAATATATTTCAAATTGACCCCTAGACCACCCTTAACCTCCCTTGGGACCACTTGAAAACCTTTTAACCTCCAAACCTAACTCATCCTAGCTAACCTTTGACTAACTTAACCTTTGACCCATCAACCACTAACAGTCACCCTAACCATCGATGGTAAGGCTCAACCACTGATGATCAATTTTTAATCACCTGGATAGTTAAATTACAACCTAAATATAATTTGTTTTTTATTTTTAGATGTCTATTCCAAGTGCAAAATCAATGCATGTTTAAGATAAAATTAGATGACCCCTTGACACCTTGTTAAACTTATTATTTGACCTCTCCTTTTTTCTATAAAAATAAATGAAGAGGATGTGAAAGGGTTCCAAATCTAGAATCAAAGCCATCAAATCATCACAGTGACCACCAACAATTATTAAAGATTCTTATATCAAAACTTATTTTGTAGGTCTTCTTCTAGTGAACCAGCAATGAGTATGATAGAGATTTAAAGTACCACTGCTCATTGATTAATAACCAAGTATCATTACTCTACCATAATATATCTAGGTTCCACAAATGGATTTCTCAGCCACCCACCTCAACGAAAGACAATAAAGTTAAATATCTATTTTTTAGTAATTAATTATTTTTTGTTCTTCTTGCAACCAACTTTTGACCCAAGCCCACCTTCCAGAATCCATTATACATCCCTATCAACCTAATTTATTGAACTAACCTAGAACCTACAGTAACCATTAATGATAACCCTGACCATCGATGGTCTGTCCTAATTGGTGATGGTTACCCAACCATTGATGGTCACCCTAACCACCAACAATCACTCTGTGAAAAATAAGTAAGCTATTTTCATCCATTAGACCTCAACCAAATTCCACTTTCTACTTCCCTACCTGATAACAAAGCATCACAGTATTTTATAAATCATACCTAAATCATTTAAAATCAATTTCAATCTATTTATTTTTATAATTAGTTAAATTCACCTATTCATTTATCAATCACTTCTTGTATTTGATTTCAGTAATTTCTATTATTCATGCAAGTAATTTATCTTTCATTTTTAGAACTTGATTGTTTAAAAGTGTGGATTGATAGCCTCTAAGGAAGCTTGTGCTTCTTGGATCTATATTTCTAGGTAAATCACCCCACTATCCAACTAATCAACTATTTCTTTGATTTCTTTCTTAGTTGTAGGTCATTCTTCCCAAGCCAAAGAGGAGTATCTACAACCGTTTGGATCATAGAGAACAAATGAAATCTAGGTTCTACTAACATCACCCTTCTTTCAAGTTTTAAAACTTTCTTCCTTAGAAATAAATCAAAATTTATGTGAAACACCAACCCTTTAATTTTAATTTTTTCATTTGCAGTCATCTATGTCATGTTGTTCAACCTAGTTTTATAACTAGTTTTTATATTTTATATCTATAGTAAATTAGGTTGCATAGGTCGACCATATTTAGTTTTGTGTCTACAAAATTTATTACATAATAAAATAGGTCACATGGGTTGAACTGATTATAATATTTACTTTATGATTTTCCTTTACATTCAACTAGGTCGATAAATGTTGACCTGACTTTATTCCCTATTCATAGATTTTAATCTATAGTCAATTAGGTTGGTGTAGGTCAACATAATTCATTTTATCCAAATTTTAATTTTTATTCTCATCAAATTAGGTCCATGTAAATTAACCTAGTCATATTTAATTATTTATAGTTTTTAAATTTCTATAGACTAAGTCAAACATGGTTGATCCTATTTAATCTCTATATTTTTTATGTTTATCTCTATAGGACTGCATCAACCCTAGACAAACTAGTGTTGACTATGTTTTTCTACCAAGTTTTGACACACAACATGCCCTAGTTTTGGTTTTCATATCTATATATTTCATACTCAACTATGTTGACTTAGTCAACCAAGTTATATTACTCAGGTTTCTTCAAAATGGCTTAGTACTTGTATTTTTTAAATTATCTCAATTTTTCATTTATGTTTGTAGTAAAATTAATCAATACTTTAGGTTTCTATTTTATTCTTGCTAATTTTTAAGTCCTATTAAAATTATTGTCAACGCAATGGATTTCACCCTAGATAAGAGGCCAAGTTCTTGCCTTCCACATGCAACAATGGAAACTCCCCTCTCACCTATGGGATCGACGAAGCTAAGGGGAGAGTCTCTAGATAAGGGCTAGCTCCCTCTGATGTATCTTTTAGGTACTGGACTTCCTACTACTAACAAATAAATGAAAAAATGGGGGGATGAAAAGGGAGAAGGATTCTGAAAATAGAACTTAAACCTAAGCTAAAAGGTGATACGCCAAAAAAGATGACCCACTCAGCCTAAACATACACTTTTCACCAAGAAGAAGTTGTCATACACTTCATCTGATGTGGGAGACCCTTCTGTATTAGTGAGTCAGAGGTCCATAGAGATACAGGGAGGAAGAAACTATCAAAGGTGTTTTGAGACACACTTTAGCAGCCTATTCACATGTGCCTATATTTTTGTTGTAGACACTACTGGCAGATCTGCAGAAGAAGAAACTTCACAATGCACTAGACATGCTAGAATCAATCTATGAAAAGCATAAAATAAAATGACTTAACACAAAAAGAAAACATAGGCATATGCATGAGTGTAAGTCCAAATGGAGGTAAAAAATTTCTAAGTCTTGATTCAAGGTAAAATCTGGCAGAGTTCTACCTTACAAGCCTGAGAGATTTTTAGGCAGATATTTGCCTTACAAGCTAAGAGATGGATTTCTTCTCAAAATGAGAAGTTCACAATTTATAGAAAGAGGAGAAGAGAACTTGGTGCTTTTTGGAAAAGAATTTGGTGCTCCTTTTGCAAGTGGCCCATGTGCATTTGTGAACCTCAGGAAGAGGAAGTCACTATTGTTGATGTCATTCTTCTAGAAGAGGCCTACTAGAACCATGTTGTGTAATCACCAGTCTTGACTTTGGTGTTCAAACATTAATGTGAAAGCACAGGCTGTACCTTTTTTCTTTAGACAAGACTACTCCTTCTAGATATTCATGTGGTTTGTCTTCTTATAAATGCAAAATGGAGAAAATAGGTTGCACCACTTACTGTTCATGCCATTTGATGACCACTTGGTAGTCACTATTCCAACCACTAGAGTAACTCCTTTCCCTTTGCCACCTGGGTCATTTTTGTCTATTTTTGCACCTTGTCTCTTCTTGGTTTTGTCTCTTTCTGGCTCCTTCAGCCCTCAGGCTATCTTTTTGGTGGGTCGTTAAGTTCCTTGGGCTCTTTTTGTTCTTTTTCAAAATTAATGGCTATTTCACTGTCTTAAAATTGACGTTCATGAGCCTGTCACTATTTGAAAACCAACGGTTAGTTTACAGTGCTTGATTTTGACATTTTTGGGCCCATCACCCCTTAGACTTTCTTTGGCCTTTCTCAATTCCTTCAAACTCTTGTTTCTTCCCTTTCCTTCGGGATTCTTGTTTTGGACCCTCCCAAAGGGAAGGTGTCCCTTCAGCTTTTGGAGAAGTGTCCTTCATTTTGGCTGAGAGTCCCTCACAAGGGTACTTTCCCTTCAGGGTCCTTCGGTGGGTTTTTCTCCTTGGCTATTTTCCCTTGGAATTTCTCCCAACCACTTTTCCTATGGATAAAAGTCTGCAAGAATTGTCTCGACCACTTTGCCTTTGGCCTTCAGGATTTCTCTTTTGGGCTTTTTTCCCACAGCTTCCTCAAATTTCTTCAAACTTTTTGTCTAAAGGAATTCCTTTGGATAAAAGTCTGAAAGAAATCGTTCTATGCCTTAGTCTTTTTTTGTGCCTTTCTTCAGGATGTCTACTTTGGACCCTCAGAATTCCTTTAGACTTTTTGTCTAAAGGAATTCCTTCAAAAAAAAGTCTGAAGGAATTAGTCCTTGTATTTTCTCTCAACTTCCTTTGAAAATTGCCCTACAGGAAAATTGCAAACAACCCTTCCGAAGGGTACTTCCTTTGCCTTAAAAAAACTTCTAAAAGAAACTTACCTTTTCAGCTTTTCTCTATGGCCTCTTCGCAAAAGTGTTCCCTACCTTCCACAAGGGCTCTTGAGTCCTGACCTACCCTCTGCAAGGGCACTTGAAATGGTCCCTTTTGTGCCTAAGTGTTGGTAACTCATCTCTACCTGTAGATTCCATAGAAAACTTCTTTGTAGAGTCTATAGGAACTTCTTGTGGAGTACGTAGAAATTCTTACAGAGTATATAAAAATGCCTGTAGATTCCATAAAAACTTCCAAGACTTGTGTAAAACCAAAAATTTACTAGCTTAGAATAGTAGGGGGAAAAGGGGGGACTGATTTTGGCCTATAGGACCAAAATGGTCAACAAATTGGTGACTCCCAGGGGAAGCATGCCTGTTATGCTTAGAGACTAGTTGCCTTAAAAATCCATTAGGCATGGAGTCAGATGTAGCTTGAAAAAAGTTAGCAAGAGCCCTGATATATCCAATAATCAATCATAAATATTTTTACCCAGACACAAGGGAAATCACACACAAGGCTAAAAACACTACTTGTGTAAACTACACTTAGGGAAAGCAAGAAAGAAAATTGAAAGAAAACTACTATATACAACTAACCAGGTATATTTGCCTCCATCTTAGATCAAAGGGAAAACTTCTTGAGTCCCCTTCCTGGCTATGAAACTTATGATGCCAGACAAGTCACTGAATGAAGTGGAGACTTGGCAACCTGCTCCTCTTGCCTGTCACTTTGGTTGGCTTGCATCCGAGTGGATCAAAATCGAACATGCTTCCAACATATATGTACTCTTCTTCTCCTTAGAAGCTTGTTGAATTTTGGTCCTTCATGCTGGTGCATTTCACCAAAAAATCAATGGCTACCAGCTCATCACCATAAGCCCTTTGATGTGCATAGTCCCTTTGTAATGCATTATGGTTTGACCCATTCCTTTCTGCTTCATTGAAGACCTTGTCAAACTCATCCTCTACTCCCTCAAGGATTTTTTAAAGAAGGGTGAATATTATGATGTCTGAAATGGAATCACAAACTGATTGCTCATCCCATAGAACATCACCCTTTTGTTCAAAGCTCTCTCCTTCAAGGCTTTCCTCAAGGTAGATAGGCCTCTCCTTTTCCTGCTCAAGAATCAGAGTCTCTAGTTGTTTAAAGACATCCATTGGATCCTCCTCCAACCTAGGCTTCATGGCATGGTCATCTTCCTCATCAAATCAATAAGGAAGTTCATCGAACAAGGGGGGAGAGAGCTCACCATGCTTATGTTCCTCCTCATATTGTTGGAACATCCGCATGTATGCATGACCTGAGTCTTCTCCATTGTTGATGATGTCTTCACAAGGAGCATTGATGATGATTTATTCTTTATTGTCACTCATGATATCCTCTTTGGAAACTATAGATTGGATCTTCTACTCCTCACTCACCTCCTACAAAATAGGTTCCTCCTTTAGATGGGGTGAAGTGAAAAAACCATGTGGAAGAGGAGGCAGTCCTTGAGCTAGAATCAAATGATTCTCCTCTTTCCATTTTCTCAACACTTCATCTATATCAGGTGTGGCTTGATAACTCTCTTGGAGGTGTGTAGATGGGGTGTGTTCAGACAGGTCCATCACACATTGGCTGAGGAATCTCGCTCTAGACTCCAACTCTATAATTCTCCTAGCTAGATCTTCTTGGAAGAGCCTTTCTTGGAGGTCACTAGCATCATCATGAGTAGGAGTAGCCTCAAATTCTTCAAGGTTTTGAGCAAAACCTTTCTCCTCCTCCTTCTTACCCCAATATTCCATTGTTTGCTTCCAACTCATGACCTTGGGATTGGAATTTTGCTCCTATGAATAGGTAGTAACTTTGTCTTCTTCAAGGTCCTGAGATGGTTCATGACTTTCCTTTTTCCAACTTGGAATTTGGATATCATGATGAAAGACTTGAGGAGGTCAGGGAAGATTTGGGAAGGTCTGCTCATGTACAGGAAGAGTTACTTTAAGAGAGATGTGCTAGTTCAGAACATTCCCTCTAAAGGAAGATTTGCAATCTAAGGAATTTAGAAGGTTAATCTCCATGGGAGGTTGCCCTAATTCCCTTTGATGTTTGAAAGCTATGTGCAAGGGGTTAAGAGAAGGAGTGATCAATTCATCAGATGAGCTAGAGTGAGCAAGTGTTATCTGATAGAAAGGATTTAGTGCACAAGAGGGGGCTTTCTTTAGAATAAGAAGGGGCATGCAACGCTGACTGCCTTGCATGAATGGATTCCTCCATTTTTATACCTCTTTTTCTATGGATTACAAGGCCTGAGCTTGCCTGAACAAACACTCCTCTTTGTATATCAGCTATTGTTGATATTCGTACTACTCATCTAGTCTATCTATTTCCATCACCTGCTTCTCAAACTCTAGTGCTACTTCCCTTATTATTGAATGGCAACTAGGAGGGCTGCTTGGGGTGATCCCATAATTATTTTGAGCTTGATCAAATATATATAAAGGAATACAAGGCCCATGATTCTAATCAATGGGATTATACATACAAAAATAATATTTCTTGATGGCACCTAGACTGCTTAACCAGCTGATTCAACTCAGAGTCACCATTGGTGTTGATGCAAAAGCCTTGAAAGGTTGGTTGGTTGAAGAACACACCAAAAATTATTTGACTTTTTGGACACAACTTGTCTTAGTTGGTCCCACCGAGCTTGCCAAAAATTGTTGACATAATGGATTGCATCCTAGATAGGAGGTTGAGCTCCTGCCTTCCACACGTAACAATGGAAACTCCCCTCTCACCTATGGGACTAGTGAAGCTGGGGGGAGAGTCTATAGATAAGGGCTAGCTCTCTCTGATGTATCTTTTAGGTCCTAGATGTCCTACTATTAACAAATAAATGAAAAAGGCGGGGGGGGATGAAAAGGGAGAAGGATGCTGAAAATAGAACCTAAACTTAAGCTAAAAGGTGATACACAAAAAAAGATGACCCACTCAGCCTGAACATACACTTTTCACCAAGAAGAAGCTATCATACACTTCATCTGATATGGGAGACCCTTCTGTATCAGTGAGTCAGGGGTTCGTAGAGATACAATGAGGAAGAAATTATCAAAGGTGTTTTGAGACACACTTTGGTAGCCTATTCACATGCACTTATATTTTTTCTATAGACACTTCTGGTAGATCTGTAAAAGAAGAAACTTCACAATGCATTAGACATGCTGGAGTCGTTATGTGAAAAGCATAAAATAAAATGACTTAACAAAAAAAGAAAAATAGCGTGAGTGCAAGTTCAAATGGAGGTAAAATTTTGCTAAGTCTTGATTCAAGGTAAAAATCTAGCAGAGTTCTGCCTTACAAGCCTCGAGAGATTTTTGGGCATAGCTTTTCCTTACAAGCTAAGAGATGGATTTATTCTCAAAATGAGAAGTTCACAATATATAGAAAGAGGAGAAGATAACTTGGCACTTTTTGGAAAAGACTTTGGCACTCCTTTTGCAAGTGGCCCATGTGCATTTGTGAGCCTCAGGAAGAGGAAGTCACTGTTGCTGATGTCATTCTTCTAGAAGAGGCTTATTAGAACCATGCTGTGTAATCACTAGTCTTGACTTTGGTGTTCAAACATTAATGTGAAAGCATGGGACATGCCTCTTTTCTACAGACAAGACTACTCCTTCCAGATATTCACATAGTTTGTCTACTTATAAATGCAAAATGGATAAAATAGGTTGCGCCACTTATTGTTCATTCCATTTAATGACCACTTGGTAGTCACTATTCCAACCACTGGAGTAACTCCTTTCCCTTTGCCACCTCAGCAATTTTTGTCTATTTTTACACCTTGTCTCTTCCTAGTTCTATCTCTTTCTGGCTCCTTCAACCTTAAGGCTATCTTCTTGGTGGGTCACTGAGTTCCTTGGGCTCTTCTTGTTCTTTTTCGAAATCAATGACTATTTCACCATCTTAAAATTGATGTTCGCAGGCCCGTCATGAAAACCAATGGCTAGTTTGTCGTGCTTGATTTTGACATCTTTGTGCCTATCACCCCTTGGACTTTCTTTGGCCTTTCTCAATTCCTTTGGACTCTTGTTTCTTCCCTTTCCTTTAGGCTTCTTGTTTTGGACCCTCCCAAAGGGAAGGTGTCCCTTTGGCTTTTGGAGAAGTGTCCTTCATTTTGGGTGAGAGTCCCTTGCAAGGGCACCTGCCCTTTGGGGTCCTTCGATGGCTTTTTCTCCTTGGTTATTTTCCCATGGAATTTCTCCTAGCCACTTTTCTCATAGACAAAAGTTTGTAAAAATTGTCTTGACCACTTTTCCTTTGGCCTTCATAATTTCTCTTTCAGGCTTTTCTCCCACAACTTCCCCAAATTTCTTCAAACTTTATATCCGAAGGAATTCCTTTGGACAAAAGTTTGAAAGAAATCATTTTATGCCTTAGTCTTTTTTGTGCCTTTCTTTGGGCTTTTTGATTTGGACCCTCTAAATTCCTTTAAACTTTTTATCTGAAGGAATTCCTCTAGACAAAATTTTGAAGGAATTAGTCCTAGTCTTTTCTCTCGACTGACTTTGAAAAGTGCCCTTTGGGAAAATTTGAAATGACCCTTCCGAAGGGTACTTCCTTTACCTTAAACAAACTTCCAAAATAAACTTACCTTTTTAGCTTTTCTTTATGGCCTCTTCACAAAAGTGTTCCCTGCCCTCTGTAAGGGCTCTTGAGTCCTGACCTGCCCTCTGCAAGGGCACTTGAAATGGTCCCTTTTGCACTTAAGTGTCGGGAACTCATCTCTACCTACAGAGTCTATAGAAAACTTCTTTGCAGATTCCATATAAACTTCTTGTTGAGTCTGTAGAAATTCTTGTAGAGTCCATAGAAATGCCTGTAGAGTTCATATAAACTTCCAAGACTTGTGCAAAACCAAAAATGTACTAGCTCAGAATAGCAAGGGAAAAAGGGGGGACCAATTTTATCTTGTAGGACCAAAATGGTCAACAATTATATCCCATAGTCAATGAAGTCAACCTATATGATTTAGTTTTATGTCTGTATCACATATTTAATGTATTGGTACATGAATTTTAAACTAAATATCTTCTTAAAAAAGATTATCTTATTTTATCAACTATAAACAATCAAAATCTAAAACATCCCAAGTCTTTATCAAAATATGGAAAGCCTTATCCAATAAAGCTAAAAATAACATGTTAGAAGATAATATATTCCACTTGTTAACTAACACTCTTCACCCTAATTATAATATATTGTTAAGAATCTCTCTCCAAAATATTTTTAATAAGCTCTATACCAAGACAAATGTTAATATTTTCTCACAAGATAATTTGAGCACTCCCACCCTTCAACCAGAACTTGGATGCTTATGAAATCTAAAAATTAGTATTCTACCAATTATGGTGATATAGAGACCTATGATTCCATACAAACTATTCACACTATCTTCCTAAGTGTTTCCAATTATTCCACTCTTCACAACCACTTTTTACTAATCTTTTACATTAATCTAGTTATATATGTTCCCATGTGAATAATGTAAATTATCACAAACCACTTCCCATGATATAAATTCAAAAGCATCTTACAAGGCCTTCACCATGAGATATTGACCCTATTCACCCTAAAAATCATTGGTATGATCCACATAAGTGTTTTTTGTATCATTCAAGTTGGGTTCATTCTCATGAGACTTGTCACCAACTTAGAAAATTTGATCTTGAGTATCTTTGTGATCCTAATTTTGATCATGAAACCTTAATTTTTGAGTGCCAAAAAGATTATAAATCAGTAGATAAGGATCATAAAACCAAACTTAAGCATGATTCCATTAATAAAGGTAATCTCATCTCAATATTTATAAGTATCCACTTCCTGATTATCAATTAATTACTACTCAACCTCCCATTCCAACATTTTTAAAAAATTTGTCTATCCTAATTCTCTCATAAATGATGATAATGCTGTTAATATGAAAAATATGATGAGATTAATATCTTAAATTGATCCTTATCCCCACTCTAATTATAATAATTTCCCAAACTTACATAATATTCAAGATACTTATCTATCTCACTTCATAAAACATGATTGTACAACAACAATTCCAACAAATCTAACAACACAATTTCCTCCTTCATCCACTATCCCACATGTGTCTAATCAAAAAATAAGCTTAGATAATCATTATTTTTCCATTCATATAATTTTAATTCCTCACTTATCATCAAATTATGCTCACTCTAAATTACCCATATTTAAAAGCATAAATAAATCTACTTCTCTACTTTCTTCACCACCCAGAACATCCAAATCTTCAAAATAACCAATAAAATTACATAATTAAACCAAATATGACACACTTGTGAAAATAACATCATCTCCATACCAATATAATACTCTTTATAAACATAAATTTAAATGCACTTCCACTCCCACTTTTATGAACTCAATTCAACACTACACACATTTATCTGATATAGTTCTAACTGGATATGATGAATGGGAACCTATATCAGAACTTTCTCATCTTTCATCTCAACTTCATTTTCTATAACTCATGAGGATTTCCACTCATCATAATAATAATTTAATTCAAATCATATTCTAAATAAACATCCCTCGACCTCCATATGTGGGCCAAGAAGCCACTTTGTCTAGATCTAAATATAACATCATTTAAAATGGTGAGGGAATGTATATACATGTTGAGTAAATTATAAATAGTTATCTCTCATTCAATTTTCCTATCACTTCGATGATTCCTAAAAAAATATTTAATAATGTTCAAGTTGGTGATATTAAATTTAAGTCTTCTTTGATTGATGAAGGTTATAGAACTTGTATTGCCTCCCATAACATTACTATAACACTTTGTTACTCTAAATGTAACCCTAAATCTACCCAAATTACATGTCAATACTAATATAGAATATAAATTCATCCCCTATTTTGTGTTTTGCTTCTTATTAAAGTTCCTCATGTCATTGTTCATATTAAGGGCATGATATTTAATTTCCCATTACCATATAAAATTTTACTTGGTCAACCTTGCACAAACCTCATGAGAGTTATAACCTTGTCTTCATGTCAATGTGTCAAATTTGCTCACAATATTTATATATATAATATTCAAGAAGACATGAACCCATGAAATTTTAAACAATTATAGGAACATGGTTTTTTAAAAATACCCACCCTTGAACCTTTACCTAGCATCCCTTTTCATGAATCTCAATGGTTTTTTTATCCTTTTAACTCTAATATAAGTTACAATGGCCATAAATAACTTATGGTAAATATATCACCCAACCTATTAAATTATGTTGATATAAAATTAATGAGATCATTTTGAAAATAAAAACTTCATATCTCACAAATTAATCTATTACCTCTTTCTTTATGACCTCAACCTTATCAAAAATCAATAGGTAAGATTTTTGCTACCTTAAAAAATACTAAACAATATTCTTTCTTGACCAATAAAATCATTGACTCTTTCATTATTGGTCTTCACACTCCTAATTATGATGATAAATATTCTTTAGCTGACCCCTTTTTAGTTATATTTTCTCAACATATATATGCATAAGTATTTAGGTATCATTTTTCTTTAACATTATTTACATTTACATAGTATTTCTTCTCTTGATGTAGTTCCTCCACCTGATACTATTATTAGGATTATATCTTCTTCACTTGATGTTCACAAGTCTAAGATCAAACAACAATGCACTAATTCTAATTTAGTCATGGATGAACTTTTTTAGAGTATGTGTATTATTCATTCCATGACATGACTATTTCAATTTGCTAGGTTTTTAATCCTTCAAGCATATTCTCTCTTGAGATATTGACCATATTACTCTGACCCAGATTGATATATTATCCTATAGCTACTGAGCCTAGTAATGCACCTATTATTACTAGTATTATTGGTGGTGATGTCATATTAACCTTTTTAAAGATTTATCCCCTACCCACATGATGGGAATATGACCCAAATTATGAGTTCCATATAGTTATTAGTCATTGGGCCAAGGAATTTTGTGCACATCAGAGGTTCTATGAATGGAAATAAACATCAAATTCTATATATACTATGGATAATATACCTCCATCATTATATACCCATAGATGCACTTGTTATTTGAACACACATACCTATACTCATTACCAATGAATTTGGTAGTACATTAATGCACTTTCTATAGAGAATACATAATTTATTCATAAGAACATGTCTCCTAATAATATTTATCTAGAGTATATCCCTAAACATGGGGATGTTTATATATTTGGAATCAATGTTATACACATAGTAAATATAGGTGTATATTACTATAGTAACACTTCCATTATTTCATATGGCCTACATTATCATTTTCTTAGTATCATACCTAATGTCATTCATGCGTAAAGACTCAGTATTCCCCACACCCTTCATCATACCAGAGATCAAATTATTTTAGTCACATTGTAGCCCTAGTTCCTCACATTTATTACCCCTCAAAGGATATGTCACATACTCATCCTTATTCTATCATACCTGCATTTTCAATTAAGATAGTGCACGAGGAAGTCCTCACATGTCTCTTGATGAAGATATATGAGATTATGGTTAAGTATATATTCTAGTTATATTAAGATTTATCTAATGTTATTGATCATGTATTTCATATAATCTATCAATATATGTGAGCTATTATTTTTCTATGACATATTATGCCTCATATTTTCAAGTGAGTGGTTTTTGATATTCATATTTCCTTATAGATTTTGTGATGCATTTATTATCTTTTTTTATTATGGATCTCTTCTCTATCATTATAATTTTATCTTTACATTCATGATTTTTTATTTAAAATTATTGTTTCTATACATATTCAATGTAAGCTTTTCAACTTTGAAAAAAAAATATACTCCCCTATTTTGTGATGACTTTTCCTTACATTTGTGCTTGTTCTAACTCATTTTTTTAATAATATATTTATTTATGTGACATGCCTATTAGACCACACTTAATACTATTTTATTTACCTTGTTCAACTACAAATCATACTCGTAATTTTACCATTTATTAAATAAATGGATCTCTTATGATTCTCATTTCTCCCCATAATCCTCTCATTTAAAACATACATAAGGTTAGTCTTAATATTGCACACTTACTTATGGGCATGTTTAAGAATCTTCTAGATGTCATATTCTTTAAGTAATTATCTCTTATAATCAAAGTGTAATATTTATTGTGTTTTCTACTTATATCACTCATGATTGGTTTTCCAAATCCATCCGAAGGAAAATAAAAACCCATAAAAAGTTAAAATCCAAATCAAAAAGAAAAGAAAGGTAATTATAAATTTAAATGTCAAAATCACACCAAAAAAAATCATTACTATTTATCATGTCATTTATCCTAATTGATTTGTAAACCATGTACTTGGCCTCATGATAGAGCTAAGGTCCATTGGGGTGTAGCAAGATAGTAGACTAGGGTATGAGTTCTCATAATCTCAAAAATATATATTCAATGTCACTTTATCACACAAGTACCAAATTTTTGCAATACATTGATGGCTCTATAAGGGGTCCTAAGGAATGGGGAACACGTTGTGGGAAGGTAGGCTCATTTTAGTTTTATTTCATATACAACATTCATGGGATGATCTATGTACTTCATTTATTATCCCAATCTTTTCATCTACAAGTTATAGTATCTTATGTCTTTATTATTCAAATAGTTCTTAACATGAAAATTTTTATTAAAGTGTATCTCATTTGTACTAAGAATTTATACAATGCCCATGTAATTTTTTCCATTCTATATATTCATAATATTATCCCTGATATTCACCCTTGATGATTATCTTTTAATAGTTGATCATACCTCACTAGTTTTATTTTGTGAGTTGTAGTGTAAGACCTTAGTTAGGAACATGCCTTCCTCACAAAATACCCTTAATTATTATAAACACATTACATTTCCACACATAGTTGGTTGTATTTAGTGGAATTCCTCATAAAATTACCTTTTCTTCCTGTAAGAATTGTGTCATATATTGATATAAACATCCATACTCTTTTAAATTATAGATTAACATCAGCCCTAAGTTTGGTTTGTCATCTATATTTTTCACATCTCTTACTTTAATTTCATTTTGACATATATTTGTTTGTACTCTACAATGAAATTTATTTCATTTTCATATTTTTGTTTGGGATCTTATCTTACATTTTTATTTATTTCATTTTCACATATTATCTTATTTTTATATTTATCTCATTGTAATCTAATTTGTCATTTTGTTCAGTTTTCATATATTTTACGAAGTCTTATCCATTAGTATTTGTGGTTTCACAATTTAATTTTATTTAAATACAATTTATTTTATTTTCATTATTTATGACCATGTAATTTCTCACATTTGTTAGAAAATAATCACACATACATTATACATTTACTTATATCATATATAATAACCAACAATGTGTGCTATAAATAAAGTAAATAACATCTATAAACAAATTTTATCATAGCATATAATAATATAAATCATTTACATAAATAAAATAATTACATCCACAAGTCATAAATAACAACACACACACACACACACACACACACACACACACACACACACACACACACACACACACACACACACACACACACACACACACACACACACACACACCCATGTATGTATGTATGTATATATGGCTCAAAAGTTTTATAAATACATGATACAATCATAATATAAATCTAAGTTTGAGGCTCACCATGAGGACATGTTACACTACCCATAGAGTCCTATGACTACCCTCTCTAAGTATTCCATTAGAGCTAATGTGTCTATGATCATAAAACTTCCACATGTCCTTGTATATTGACCACCTATCCCTATAATTGTGCTAGTTATCTAGTTGGTGCATGGCTCACTCCTAATCCTAATACTACCTAAGCTACATATGATATTATTTACATCTCTCATGTTTCCTTAATGACCAATAAAAATACCCAGATTAAGTAGGTTTTGAAGGCACTAAAGTATCAATCATCTACATAATATCATGTTGATGTATAACATCATAAAATATATCACAATATTCCCTCTCCACCATGGTCACCCATTTGGTCTCCTCCACTATGAAATCTAAAAAAATCAAACCAAAAATCACATCATTTCTCAAATGTATCTCTATTAAAATAATCATAATAAACCACATCTTACTCACCAATAGTCATTCCATCTATACAACCATCAATCACCTCCTACAATGTATGGATCCATGATGTCATAAAATATATATACTTACCATGATTAATCACATGAGTAAGATGCATTCCACTATGAATTCACCTCAAAATAGACCAACCTAGTACAGGTTACATAGTTGGCTCTCTCTACGGTTGTGATTCTACAAGTGGTTAAACTAGAGCCTATCTCTATCTCCATGGCCATGATGGTGGATTTGGTATGTACTATTATGTTAAAACATATACTCTTATATCTCCTCATTGTCATCAGAATCATAATCTTGATAGCCTATCTTAGTGAGGCTAAATAATAGGAAAATATGTTGGCATCCCTAAACCTCTTATTCCACATCATTATCTTTCATGTCATGCCTAATGTGTTGGGACTATCATTAGTGATATAATACAAGGAAATAAAAACTATATTGTTATATGAGATACTGGGTATAACTCCACCCACCATTCATAATGTCCAGTCATCCTCAAGCTACCCTGACCTTAAAAAGTATTTGGCCATGATCATCAAGTATTTTTCATGCCCTGATATGGCTACTAGATAATATACCCTTGTGTGGTAGTAAACAAATATGTGTCATGTGGTGAAACACATACCTTATGATCATGTATCTACCTCTACACATGAAACAAGGCATCATCAACTACATGTGGTAATATTATAGGCCATTACATATGAAATCTATTATATATACATCTACTCAATAAAATATCATGGCCCATCATCATTTATCCTAGTGATATAATACTATAACATTTATGCATCAACTGCACCAAGATAATAGACCCCAAGATATATAGTGTGACTTGCTCTAAAATCAACTAGCATAATGTAATAATATACAATGAGACTTTCCCATATGACCTATGATAGATCACATGAACTATCATAAGTCTAATAATGACCTTCCATATATCTATAACAATAAACACATGGACCTCAAATAGGGTTACTCATAATCCCTCATAGATATATCTCTTAAATCTAGTTACCTATAAGGCTAAATCTCACCTATTAACATATATCTCATGTGTGTCGCACACCATAAGCTTACCTAAAATCATAAGTCCCATCAAATAATGTACATCCTCTAGAGTGATACTCACCTCAATTTTATCTCCATCCACCACCCATTTGAAAGTGTTAGTCAATCTCTCACATGTTCCTAGTAACATGGAATCTAACTTAAGACTCAGTAAAATCCACTACATATCTATAATCCTACCATAATATAAGGTATTTTTTTTTTTGGTCTACTACAAGTAACCTATGAGGTAGATTCAGTAGCCACACTGCATCTACTAATCTACAGATCCTTCATTACCTCAAAAAATAATGAAATTACATATCTCTATCCAAATGATACACAAATATACTTGTAAAAATAACAACACAAGTAATTAATAAACTTAACTAATTTACCAACCTATTTTTCTTTTTATCCATCATTCCTAACAAGTTTGACCATGTTTCTGACTACATCAACCTTATATTTTGTTTTACTAAGGTGGCCATGTATCCTACTATATCGACTAGTCCTCTTTTCTACTAATTTAGCTAAGGTTAATGTTGATGACCAATTACCTTAACTATGTTGGCCAGATGAAATTCCATTGACCACTTAGTTCAAGTTATTTTTACATCTAAATTGGCCATTTTAATTTCTTAAACATAATCAACCCTATGGTATGCAGTGGCCCACCTCTTTATTTCCAATTCAATTAGCCAACTCATACACCATCAACCATTTTTCCATTTAATTAGGTCTGAAAAATCATATGAAGTCAACCACCTCCCTAAACCTTCCTTATTAAACTAATTCATCTATGCCAAATATGTTCAAAATCAACATTGATTTTTATCAAGATTAAAATCAATGCCCTAAACCTAATTTAACACTTTTTGACTCCTAAATATTTTTCATGGTAATATATACTCTATTATTATTATTATTATTATTATTATTATTATTATTATTATTATTATTATTATTATTATTATTATTATTATTATTATTATTATTATTATTAGTGGGGTATTCTTATATATATTTTCCTCAACATCTAGTTTTCATAACATAGTTTATTTTAATCCCAAAATACTAAAAATTAGTATTAAATATATCCATACCTAAACTACATTGGTACTAGTCATGATCCATCCTCTAACCTATCCTCTAGCTCATTCACCTCCTCAAGCTCAAACCATCATCTCTCTCTGATAGACTAGGATACACAAAGCTTTAATATTCAATAACATCAAATTATCAAATGAATAGTAATTTCTCCCTTTTATAATCAAATTTTAAAAATTCTAATTTCAATTATTTACGAAGAAATTTTGTATTTTTTTCATAAATTTGTTTTTATAAGCTCTTTTGACAATTTAAAACAAGTTATGGAATTATGACAAAGTAAATAATTTTTCAATGTTAACCAAATATTTTTGTAAAAAATCAAAATTTGTCTTATTTTTCAAGTTTGTCTCTTGTTCCTCACACTGAATGCCATTTTCATCTATTTCTCATGTAATTATTATTCAACAACAATAACGTAAGTTAAGGTACACATTCACAAGTTTACTTTAATTTAATTTCCACTTTCCACTACAATTTATTAGATAAATTTTGTGTGTTTCTATGTTCTTTCTTGAATTACCATTCCATGTTACATATAATGAGATTAGAGTGGGGCATATGTCAACACTAAATATTTTTAAACTTTACCATTCATTTATTATTTCTCTATTATAATAACCTATCGAGTTTCAATCTCTCTGAGTGCACACTTAAATGGTGCATTGGGAAAGGGGTGGGTAGACCATTGGTGCTTTGTAAGCTTATTTATTAATTATATCATACCTAAACCCACTAAAATTACTAATTATACAAATCCTTGAGTATTTATCCTCTCAATATCCCATAACTAATATATAATCCATTTTTATTATGAGGTTTTCCACGGTTCATCCAGTTTTAAAATTTATGGTGCACATTACGTAACTAGGATAGCCTAGGTCAACCTAGTTTGAGGCCACATGGTAACATTTTAAAAGATAGGTCATGGAAGTATGAACTTTTCATTTAAAATTTTTAAATGGTTATAACATATCCATTTATATAAATATAACCTTCACTTCAATCCAGTAGAGAGGAGCAATCATTTTCACATTATTAAAACTTGTAAATCTGCTACATCTACATTTGAAGGAGCCATTATCTAGGGTTTGAATTGGAGGAAAGATAAATTATATTTTCATAATTATTATATGAAATAATAAATATTTTATCCTAGAGTTTTTTTAAACTATTGTGATCCTTACAAAGCCACAAAAATATCTTACAAAGCACCATTGCCCAAAGGGGAGATCAAGACTCAATAGGTTTTCTCAAAGTGATCTCTAGCCTTTTTATTTCATTTGATAGATATATATTTCATAAATAAATAGATTTGAATGTATAAATCCTCACT
Organism: Torreya grandis; assembly: GCA_037957365.1. Classification (NCBI taxonomy): domain Eukaryota; kingdom Viridiplantae; phylum Streptophyta; class Pinopsida; order Cupressales; family Taxaceae; genus Torreya; species Torreya grandis. The sequence continues at coordinate 286,504 of JARHVA010003866.1, forward strand.
TATATTTCATATACACTTAAACTTAGTCTAGTTAAAGTGTTTTATTGGCTTTCCATCTTCCACCTTAGGTGATCTAAGCCCCCATTTACCTACCATGATCCCTTATTTGTTTTGTTTGTTTTAAACCATCCCTATTTATGTTATAAACTTTCATACCACTATATTATATTTAATTTTTTTAATTATATACCTATTAAAGTTATTTCATGGTATTATTTTCCTAGAGGATTTGGAACCTTATCTTTTAGTGTTGTGTGATAATTTATCCCTTATTTAGGTTTAACGAATCAAATTTGCTCATGTTACCAATATAAAAAGTATCACAATAGATGTTTATTAATTTATTTTATATTAAATATACTAAGTAATATAAGTTGTAGTTATATCTTAATTGTCGCTTACAATGCCTACTAACAAAAAAATTAGTTTTTAATGCTTGGAGTATGGATTTATTAGTATAATGCAAATTTTTATTAATATTATTACTAATTATAAATAAAATTTTAATATTGTTTTAAATATTTAAAAACAAGTAGCTATTTCTAATTTCCTCATCTAAATTTTTTTATAACCATATTAATACCCAAAATTTCATCATAGGTCAACTGATATCTGAATAATTTTTTATATAAAGCATGTGTATAGTAAGTGAGAGTCTATTGCATGATCATATTGAGAAAAGTTAAGTGTCATTCCATGGTGAGAGTACACTTTGTAAATTCAAGTGCATTTTTAGTGAAAATTTCATATAACTAAAATATAAGAGAAACTACTTTAAATCTAATGTTAATTTCCTTTTTATACCTCCAAGGAAAACCTCATTAGACCTCCCAAGAAAAAAAAGAAAATATTTACTTTAACTAGATCTTATATGAAATCACCATGTCTAGTGAGGAAAGGGTGGTGTCATGAACCCACCCATATAGGTTCCCATCTCAACCTTATAGCTTTTTCTATGAGTTATCATCTTCTCACCCATACTAACATGTGGAAAAAACTATATTACAACATAAAACAAACCAACATTTTAAATAATGAAAGAAAGTTTTGAAATAAGTGAACACAATGTTCTCAAATAAGTCAAGGGTCAATTATCCAAAACATAGTGTCATCAATAAAATGAATAAAACTTAAAATTTAAAAATATCAGCAACTAAAATAGTAAATGGTTAAATAACCTTAAAAATTCAATTTAAAAAGAAAATAATGTCAGTTTTGAAATCAAATTAAATTAATGTTCAACTTAAAATAAAATTATAACATAAAAACACCACAAAATTTCATAACAATTACACTATATATCCTGAGAAGCCATTCAATAAGAGGATGACATAAATCAATAATTATATAGTCATATATCACCTCATAGAGGTAAATGTCAATAGAATAATAATCTAATATTTTACACAAGGCTCAACATAGAGTGTTCATCACAAAATTTATCTTTTCAAGAACCAACAAGGGGTGAGTGTAGGAGTGCATAATAAACATAAAACCAACCAATGTTTCATACTCATGATGTATATATGTGCATATGGTAAAATTCAATTTTCAACCAATTATAGGTTCTAGTTTCAAGCCAAATCTCTAGTCAACTTATATACAAACATTTAACATCACCTTCAATTCCACACTTGCATCAATACTTAATAAGTAGAGAAATGATGAAAGAATACAAAATACAATACAATATTATAAATTTAATAATCAAACTACATAATATTTTTAAATGGGTGGTATATGCACAAGTACATCACAGGTGTGTTCACATTCACATACGTACAAACTATACACATAGAAAAATTGAAATTTTTTACTTTAACATATACATCATGATCATTCCACAATAAAAATTATTTTAGATAGGATGAGTTTGTTATAGTTATTTTATAAAGATAAAATATGATGTGAGGATTCAGAAAGGAGGTTTCACATTTACACATGCATACATGGAATGCCACTAAGGGTCAAACAAAATGTTTTAACCAAATTTCTAATATTAGTCCACAATTGTGGGTATAGAGGATACAGGTACATAAAAACACAACAAAACAAGAACACTAATAACATACATGAAGTAATTAGTTATATTTCTATTCCAAAAATGTATTATATATGTTTTATCTATACCCTCAAACCATTTAAGAGCCTCAACTACTTGCAAAATGAAATAATGTAAGATGGGTATCCTATGTATAGATTCTCACTACATCAAAAGTATCTTATGAATAATATAATTGTTTCTCTGAACCCTCAAATAGATGATCAATCATGAATCATATTTTTTATGAAATTAATAAGATCAAAGTAGCATCCTCACATGTAGTGCCTTATTGTATTATATTATTCAAATTTCTCATGACATTATACATGTTTTCTTATTAATTTAATTATCAACATAATTTAAACATCTCAACACACTGACATATGTTATCTAGTGATAAATTATAGGTATTCATGATATAATAAATATGAAAAAATAATCAACTCTATTACATAAAGTAAATTATAAAATGTTAAGACAATATTCAACATAGTGATTAAAATATGTAATAATGACTCTATGTGCCTCTTGAGAATAAAATATAAGTCCACTAAGTATAATAGGGTGGTAAAGATATAATAATGGATGTACTAACTAATTTGGGACCCATATATGGTCCATCTCAAGTCCTCAAAGTTCATTCCTCTAGTTCATTACCACTCAATTCATAGTGGTCTATGTCTGGGGTAAATAGGTCCTCGTGGAGGAGACCACCCCATGAGAATTCATATGGACCATACATCATATGCACCCTTTGATTTTTGGTTAAAAAAATTTACTCCATAATCTCTAATTGTCAAGAATCTAAACATGACCTCTATGGGCATTCTCTTGGGTAATGTCTAGAAACACTGAAAATGAAACACACACCTAGTGAAAGACCCCTATGAAGTTGGGATCCTAGTGCCCTACTCGATCTTGAAACTTATAGGCTATACAATCCTAGTACATGTAATAAGCTACACTTAAGTAGGCCTAGATTATTACCTTAAAATTTCACACCTTTTATGAAAGGAGAGAATTATCTCATTAGGGTGAGAAGGGTGTTTCTCATGCACATATGCCTGGTTTCTATAATGATTCCATGGGTAGTAGGATATTCAAATACCCAGTTGGTGTCATATTTTTAACCTCTCTACTCATTTATTATATTAAAAATAGGCTCTTCATAATAAATATTGGATTGGAAGAAACCTTTATTGTAATACATACAACATCTACCACAGGGTTTAGAGGATTTATGTGTGTATGTCTAGGGGTTTTATGGATGGAGAGTCCTATTAAATCACTTTGTTTGTACTACCTATTAACTATTTCGATCACAAGTCAAATTAGGTCAACCCCATATAGTTAAAAACTTGATATAGGGGTCTATTATGATGTAAGAGGGTGTGTAAGGGTCATTTTAATGTTATTTAATGTGATGTTAACCTTGGTCTTAGTCAAATCTAGTCCTAAGTCATTCTATGTCACTTAAGGGGCATATTTGAGACATTTATGGAGGTTATACAATTTTATTAGGTATAAAAGTGTTCCTAAATCTATTTAAATGTCCAATATATCATATCATATTAGTAATTATTAGTTTTAACATTAAACTTGTAGGTTCCTAACTTAAACCAAGAAAATAAGTGAAAAAAGTAGATTTTGGTAGTTATATGGATTCTAAAAGAATTTTCCATGTATGAAAATATTATTAAATGACTATTTAAATTAATTTAACTCATATTGACACTTTTTCAAATTTTTAATACTCAAAATTTCTAAAAATTATTTTACTCATCCATCTCTCCACTAGACATGCAAAACTAGTCAACATGTTTCTTCTTGGTACGACCAATAAGAGAGGTTTCATGTAAAATTATCTTGGTGGTAGATATTAAAAAATTTATACTTCACATTCATGTTAGGATTTGTAATAATGGTTGCCTATGCTTTATGAACCATTCTCAAGAAGTTAACTATCTCATTTTACTTGCTAATCCCTACACCCTGTATGTTTTCTTCTTGTTTGAGTTGTTCCATAAAATCCAATTGGTGAGAGTGATTATATAGAATATTTGATTACTTTTTTTCATTTTTTTTCCTTGTTTTCATGTTTGGAGGTGATTTTCTAAGCTCAAACTTCTTAAGTTATAGGTTGAGATCTCCATTACTAGTTAAAGGTAGATTAATCAATTACATACATTTTCCTCTCATGTAATTATTTTAAATAAATATTACATGATGTTTTATATGATCTTAAATTCATATCAAGCACATTTCCTTGTGTAACTTAGTCTCAAAAGAGATTATCAATGAAGTTGTAGTCAAACATGACAACACAGCCAATTCCCCACTTGTATTCAACTGAGTCATGATGAATGGGGGATATGAGCATATTCATGGAGAGTAAATGAATATTCTCAATAGTTTTTACATAACCTTATAATAATGAAAAAATAAGATAAACCCCTCAAATGATATAAGATATCATGTGGCAACTAGTTTTTATCCACACACAGTTCTGCACCATAGATGTACACCTATACATGCCATACAAGGGGATAATTTTTAGAGGTAAAATCACTAAAAATTTGGGGTGAATCATTGAGCCCAAATAATCCAACTTTAATTCTAATCTTTACAAATACTTAATCAACTACCATAAGCATTCATGAAGCATATACAACATTCAAATCAATGATCAATAGAGACAATATAAGATCATTCACATAACAAATGACATACATGGGAAACCCTCTTGGGGAATAAAACCCACTATAACCTAAAAATAGACTACTATATTATAATAAAAATATCTAATTTAGACCATCTATAAATGATAAATGAACTACAATCCTTATTTAGTGAGACTACAATCCCACAAAGTGACGCCACACCTGTCTTAGTTGAGCTACAACAACAACCAAAAATTTTATAAAGTTTCACCTTGCAAGGAGGTTATAACCACCTTAGATTCTAAGGTTACACAACACCACCTATGAAAACATCCACCTATACATGGATGTCTTCGACACTTGATGATGGACCTTTGCTTATCACTCTTGACCTTCACTCGCACTCAATCTGCAAGAGCAATATTATGACAATAGAATTATGACCCATATATCATATAAATATTCATTAATATATTCTTCTCTTTAACTCATCCTTAGGGTATTCTAACCCCCCCTCACTCCATAAAACACACATAATCCTCTCTCAAAACTCTCCTTAGTCTCACTCACACAAAGTCTAGAAATCACCATCTTTGATTTCACTATTTATAGAGCAATCTTGATAATCACTACCTTGGTCATCCATTAGGTATAATTTATCTCTTAAGGCATCTTTCACATAAATACATGGCTCAAAATAATATTCATATGTTTTTCAAATCATCTATGGGTCATCTTTAAGTAGCTACACCTTTTGATAAGGCCCTTGTAGCTCTTATAGGTCTCATAGAGACATATTCACCCATTTAGCACACACTCAATCGAAAAAAAAACATAATACCACTTAAAAATACATAGGTCCAATCCTTATTCCCCCTAAGACATCCTCAAATGATTACAATCATCTTAGCTCACATCTGCATATGCTCAAATAACTCAAACATATACCTTATACACAAGAACACCATTATCGAACAAACAATCAACTTCTTAAGTATTGTTCATAATCAAGATACATTGAAAACACCTCCAAAAACCACATAAATCATTCTCATGGAGTATAAAACATGATCAAATAGCTAATTCATCATAAGACATCAAAACAACATCAACACAAGCTCAAATATCCTTCTTGGGTCACTTATAGAACATATATGAAAACATAGTAAACTTTGGAGCACCATATCTTTATTCTTACATACTTATAGATATTCAAATTAGGTTTTTTATATGCACCACAGATTCCTCTTCATATTTGCTTTTTATAGCACCATCAAATTAGACTTCTATCAAAAGATATGGACAAAATATATAGCTCTAGTTTTCCCTATGTTAAATTCAAATCTTTGAATTCAAACAATCATAGTTAACCTTCGAACACAATGCTTAAATCTTATGTCATCTCATCTTAGATAAAGTATGCACCATTGATCTTGTTTAATCATTAACACATAGTCTACCAATACTAGCCATTAAACCTAGATCACTTTGACATCATTTCATGCAATCTTAAAATTTTGACTCAACATGCTCCATCAATCTATGTGGATCACCCAGGTCTTTAATGATCAACACTTACTATTTGATCAATCTATACAAATGCTCGCTCATCATTAGATCCTTATCTTGTACCTTGGCTTAGTCATTAAACATCATGCACCTTTTGTCATCTCACTTTTTGAATCCTTGGAGTAATGTGCACTATCTATCTTGCTTGAGCTTTAACTCTTCCAAAAATGACTGTGGACCCTTTAAATATGCCTAAGTATCCATTTTTGAACCTTAATTACTTCTTATGTGCTTACTCACATGATCTCAAATTTGGACTAGATGATCTCCTCACATAGGATAATAAAACCATGTGATACACTACTCCTAAAACCCATGTATGTGTGAGATATAATGCCATTAAAATGCCTTCTCAAAATCTTCTATCATAGAGCCAACTATGTCAAAACCTACTTGAGAGACCAAATTTGAGCATCCATAACTTTTGTTGTGCTTTAGATCATGATCTATAATTTAAAAAAAAATTAAATATGCTAAAAAATTAATAAACCCATGTGATTAGTTTCTATTGACACCTTCACATGTGTAAGATATAACACCATCAAAATGCTCACTTGGCCCTTCTTGCCACATTGCAAAATTGGCTAAGTATGGAAAAACACAAACTACTTGGAAGCCCAACTTTACATAAGTATATCTTTTGATGTGCTTAATTACATGATCTAAATCTTATCAAAAATAAACTAGGTCCAAAAATGAACAAAACCATATGATCATATTCTCCTAAATCATCCACATGTGTGAGATATTCCATCATCAAATTTCTTACTCAACTCTTTCTAGGCACATTGCAAATTTGGCTAAGTATGAGAAAATAATGAATTCTGACTGAGAAGCCAAATTTTCACCCTCATATGTTTGACCATGATTTTATGTTTGTGTTGAGATATGGCACATAATAATTAGGGACTATTGTGATCATACCCATATGACCATCTCCCATTGACTCATTCCCACATGGTGATGGTGATATCATCAAACTACCTACTCAAATTTTCTATCACTAGACCCAAATTGTTAAGATCAAAACTATGATCAACTAGATGAAATCCACTTATGCACACAAGATATAAAAGAATATATAACATCTTAGGGTCTTATTACGCATATTATAATCACTATACTCATCCTTAAACATATTTAACTAGTCAAACTCTGGAGATCAACCAAGTGTACTTCAAACACACTAGAACAAGTAGATTGCATACTTTGTCATTATTACTTAGGCTATCAAATCACTTCATCCACTCACTAGGACAAATCCATGACATCAATGATAACTCTCCAATAATATCCCCCTTTATCAGTGATGTCAACACCCATCAATATAGCAATATATAGCTCACCTTCTCTCTCTTCAAGTACTCCCACAATAGAAACTTTCCATAATAAGAACATGAACTTTCCCACCCTTTGACACAATGACAAAGTGGGAAAAAAAAGATCATAAGGACCTAAAAAGACTATCAAAATAGTAAAAGGACCATATTATAAATATGATACAAAATCCCCCTTACCTTGAGCCTAGTTTAGCTTTCCTTGACAACATCCTCTTGCTCCATGTCAATACTTTCTTGAATAAAACATAACAACCAATAAATAAAGAACACATAAAACCATAAAAATATGATGGAACACATAAATAATCATCTAAGAGGGACTCCCCCTAACAAATCCAAGAAATTACACCTTTTGAGCATCTTCAAATCTCCACACATTATGAAGAACTTCACACATACTAACTATCCTTCTAACTCAAGATACCAAAAGTACCATCAACATAACTTCATGACACTCAAAAAATAGGAAACATGCTCTAAAAAAAAATTATAACTCACCTTGAAAGACACATACCTTACTCTTTTGTAGAAACTGAGCAAAAATCATTTTTCTTCAAACTAGGCTTGTCTAGCCTCCTTGTAGCCCTACTTGAAACTTGTAGAGCCCATAATTCTCAATAGACACATATTCAAGATCCAAAACATCATATCTATATCACTCTCATATGCTCCCTCAATCACACAAATTTTCATCACCAAGATCATCCTCGGAAACATACAACCTTCACAAACTAACTATCTAATTAGGCCTCCAACATGACAAAAAACTTGATTATATTGAGAACCACAAACATTTAATTCTATATGAAATGTTATTTGACCACCCATTTGGCCCATTAAACATTTTAATAATCCTTAGACCTCAACTCATAAGGTAAACCACTAGCATTACCCAAAACCTTAGAAACTCAAAACAAACAGGGTCAACAAACCTCCTTCTAGTCAATGAACACCTCTAAATATACTTGCACACCTATAGACACCCATCACACACTTCAAGACAAATATTTGATCTTACACATCTTTGGGAAACCATGCATCTTATAACCCATTTTATGACCTCCATACTCATAAGCACAAACTAGGATACCTGAGAGCATACAAAAATCTTCAATTTGACTTCAACATAACTTTAGATCACAAAACCACTTGGAAAATTCTATAATAATATCAATAGACCTTTCTATGCAAAAATATTACCTTTACTAAACACAAATCCTCCTTTTCCATTTGGGAACCTTTAATCTAACCTTGTAGATTGTTTGAACTAAAAAAATACTACAACAACACTTGCTTCTCCACTTGAAAGGAGTCTATTAAGAAGCATAGATAGAGACATCCTCTATACCTCAATGCTCTAAAACAAAAATAACTCCTCATATTCCATATCCTCATTTTTTAATTGATATTTATAGTTATTCTTCTTTAACTTTAGAGAAACAACTTCCTCAACTACTACAACATTCTCATTTTTCCTATGATTGGAATATAAATACATGGAGACAACATATATTCATGGAATAGCTTTCATCTAAATAATCTTCTTTATAGCTTGGATCCTCATCACTAGGCACTTTTTCAAAAATAGCAATATGTTCACTTGGATTCATACATACCTTAGAAATAGCTTCAACTAGTTCCTTGGTATTTTCTTTGAGCTTGATCTATTCATTCTCAACATGAGCAGATAATGAGATCCTTTTGCACTCTTCAATTCATGAATCATTCTCCACCATAGAAAATGGATTACTTGGACCTACAGTCTCATCACGACTCACACTTTTAACCTTTGGCTTTCATGTGTTAACATGCCTTGTTCCTTGCACTCTAGGAGCCTAATTAAATCCATTTTGACTTATATACCTTTTCTTGTAAAACCTATCAATGTGACCTTTCTATTCATAATTTTAGAACACCATACCTTTTGTGAGAAACATATCTTGTGTTACCTTATTTGGATAAAACTTTGAAATGTATATTATGTCATGAAAAATAAAACAAATTCCACTTTTTGAAGATGAATCACCTTATCCAATCTTATGTGGGTAAAGGTTTACAAAGTGTCCCACATCAAGATACTTAGAGCACTTGCTTCGATTCACACCTTGTGACTGATGACCCCCATCATAGTTCTATGCAAATTCATTTCTAACAAATCTCTTACACTTTCTATCCCTATGAACAAATTAATTACATGTATAATATTAACCATTGAATCTTGCATACTTTATGACATTTGGTTGTCTAATATGATTTGTCTTCAAATTAAGATTGTTTTAGTTCAAATTAGCCTTAGTCTTGTCTTGAGTTACATTCTTTTGTTCTTTTTCAAAACCAAGACTAGTTCTATCACTAGCATGTTTTTGACCACTCAGAATGTTTTCTAGATCACATGAGCTCTTTTTGAAGTTCAAAAATGGCTTCACTTTAATAGTTATCTTTTCTAACTCATATTTCAAAGACTCATTTTTAGAAAGATACCTTGAACATTCTACTTTATCTTTTAGGCTTGTAGATAGAATTTCAAATTGACAATAGAGATGATCGATCATATCTTCATTCTCCTTGGTTTATTCATTTAATATATCCTCATATATACTAAATTTCACCTCAAATTCCTTGACCTTATATTTCATCTTCTTATTGATCTTCTTCTCAATCTTTAGTTCTTCAATAACATTCATCAATACAGTCTTGTAGTCTACCTCATCTTTATCATTATTTGAATCACTCAAAGTAGACATCTTCTAATGTGAGCAACTTCCTTCATCATCCATGAATATATATTCATCTTTAATAGGACGATCATCTTTATGATCATATTCTGAGTCACTATATTCACTCTCACCTGATGAGCTGCAATCTTCTTTGGTGTAAAGACTCTTCTTGTTTTTGAAGAACTTTTTATTTTTAAACTTTCTAAATCCTTTCTTCATGTATGTCTTCTTGTCTTCATCTTATCCTTCATCATTCTCTTCATCAACATTCTTCTCATTCTTATGAGTAAAGTATCCTATCTCTCCATAGTTGAAACATTTGAAGGGTAGTTTACCTTTATACTTTCTTGAGCCTGTGTTTTTCCTAGTAATCAAAGCAGTTAGTTCATCCTCATCAATGTTAGATATGTCATCCTCTTTGGATTTATTACCTTGAAATTATTCTTAGGATTCATCTTTATCTTGAATGCATCTTCCTTATTTGGTGGTATGTCATCATTTATTCTCATCTCATAAACAGTAAGATCATGACTCTCTTCTATAGTGGATACTTTTGGATCAAACTTAAGATATAGAGACCTTAATGCATTTTGGACTAAATTTTCCTCTTCAATATTATCTCCAAGACCTCTGATGATATTTATAGTCTCATCAACTCTCTACAAAAAGGATGCCTTAAAATCTTCTTCCTTCATCTTGAGAATTTCAAATTACCCTCTATGAGTCTACAACTTAGCAAGATTGACCCTTGAATCTCCTTCAAAAATGATCTTAATTTTGTCTCATATATTTTTATTAGATATAAAATGGATTACCTTGGTGTATTAAGTCTCAAAAAGACCACAATTGATAGCATTCATCATCTTGGAATTATTCTTAAACAACTTATTATCTTCAACACTATATGGACTAATAAGAGAAACATAACCATTCAAAATAGATTTCCATACATCAAACCCTAGGGACATAATATATTTCCTCATCCTTGCACTCCAAAAATAATAATTGGATCTATTAAATATTAGTGTTTACTTAGTAGAGAAACATCCTTGATGACCACCCATATTGTACCTTAGATCCCCCTCAAGCTAGTAAACCTTTATAAAAAGGCCTACTCTGATACCATTTGTTAGAGGTAAAATCACTAGGTGGGGTGAATCAATGATCCCAAATAATCCAACTTCAATTCTGATCTTCCCAAATACTTAATCAGCTACCACAAACATTCATGAAGCATATACAACATTCATAGTAATGAGCAACATAGATAATGCTAGATCAATCACTTAACACATGACATACATGGGAAACCATCTTGGGAGTAAAACCCACTAAAACCTAAAAATGGAATACTATCCTATAATAACAAGATCAAATTTATACTAGCTATAAATTATCAAGGAACTACAATCCATATTTAGTGAGACTAAAATCCCACAAAGTGATGCCACACCTATCTTAACTGAGCTACAATAATAACCAGACCTTTTAACAAGTTTCACCTTGTAAGGTGGTTGTAACCACCTTAGATTCTAATATACCATAACAACACCTATGAATAAATCTACCTTTACACTGATGTCTTCAACACCTAATGATGGACCTCTACTTATCAGTCTTCACCTTCACTCACACTCAAACTATAAGAACATTATTATGCCAATAGAATTATGACCCACAGGTCATAAAAATAGTCTTAAATCTATTCTATTATTAAAATCATATTTAGTGTACTCTACCCATCCTTTGATACACAAAACACACACAAGCCTCTCTCAAAACTCTCCTTAGTCTCACTCACACAAAGTCTAGAAATCACCATCTTTAAATTAACTATTTATAGAGCAATCTTTATAATCACTACCTTGGTTGGCCATTAGGCATGCCTTATCCCTTAAGTCATCTTTCACATGAATACATGACTCAAACAAATCTTCATAAGTTAGCCAAAGCATCTATGGGTCACCCTTAAGCAGATACACTTTTTAATAAGGCCCTTGTAGCTCTTATAGGTCTTATGGAGACCTATTCAGTCATTTAGCACATGCTCAAATGAAAAAATAAAATATGACCACTTTAAAATACATAGGTCCACTCATTATGTGCCCTATGAAATCCTCAAACTATCATAGTCATCTTAGCTGACCTTTGTATATGCTCAAACAACTCAAACACATACTTTATACATAGGAACACCATTATTGAATAAACAATCAACTTATTAAGTATTATTCATACATAAGATAGATTGAACACACCTTCAAAAACCACACAGAGCATTCTCATGGAGCCTACAACATGATACAATGGATAATTCATCATGAGACATTGAAACAACATCAACACAAGCTCAAATATCATTCTCAGGTCACTTGTAGAACATATACAAAAACACAAACAACCTTGGAGAACCATATAATTATTTTTACACACTTCCAAATCTTCAAATTATGTTAATTAGATTCACCATGGAGTCCTCTTCATCTTTTATTTTTATAGCACCAATAAATTTGACTTATATCAAAATATATGGATAAAATATAGATTTCTAGTTTTTCCATGTGTTAAATTCAAATATTTGAATTCAAACATCACAATTAACCTTTGAAAATAATGCTTGAATCTCATGTCCTCTAAGCTTAGATCAAATATTCACTATCGATCTTGTTCAATCTTTAACACATAGTCTACCAATGTTATACATTAAACCTCAATCATTTTGACCTCATCTAGTGAAATCTTGAATTGTTGACTCAACATGCTCTGTTGATCTATGTAGATCAAATAGGTCTTTAATGATCAATTCTCACTGTTTGATCAATCTATATGAATTTTCACTCATCATTAGATCCTTATCCTATACTTTTGCTTAGTTATTAAACATCATTCACCTTTCTTCATCTCATTTCTTCTTGACTCCTTGGAGTAATGTGCACCATCGATCTTGCTCGAGCTTTAACTCTTTAAAAAATGACTATGGGGACCCTTTCAATATGTCTAATTAGCCATTTTTGAACCTTAATTACTTATTTTGTGCTTACTCACATGATCTCAAATTTAGACAAGGTGATCTCCTTATATAGGAGAATCTAACCATGTAACACACTGATACTAAAACCTTTGTGCATGCAAGATATAATACCATTAAAATTCCTTCTCAAAATCTTTTGTCATAGATCCAACTATGTCAAAACCTACTAGAGAGGCCAACTTTGAGCATCCATAAATTTTGCCTCACTTTAGTGCATGATCTATAATTTTACACAAATCAACTATGCTCAAAACTAAACAAATAAATGTGTTTAGTTTCTCTTGAAACATTCACACTTTCAAGAAATAACACCATCAAAATTCTCACTTAGCTTTTATTGACACAATACAAAATTAGCTAAGTATGGAAAAACACAGTCAAACTACTTCAAAGTCCAAATTTGCATAATCATATATTTTAATGCACTTCATCACATGATCTACATTTTAGTGCAAATAAAACTAGGTTCAAAACTAAACAAACCCATATGATCACCTTCTCCTCAATTAGTCGTACATGCAAGATATTCCATCATCAAATTACTTACTTAGCTCTTTCTGGCCACATTGAAAATTTGGCTAAGTATGGGAAAATAGTGAATTCTGACTGAGAAGCCAATTTTTCACCCTCATATCTTTAATCATGATTTGATGCATGACTTGAGATATGGTGCATAACAAATATGGACTACTATTATCATAAATATATAATTATATCCCCTTGACTCATTCCCATATGGAAATGCTGACATCATCAAACTGCTACTCAAATTTTCTAACACTGGACCCAATGTGTCTAGATGAAAACTATGGTAAACCAAATGAAATCCAATTATAGACACAAGATCTAAAAGCATAAATAACATCTTAGGGACCTCTTTCACATTCTCTAATCACCATACTCATCCATAAACATCTCTAACTAGTCAAACTTTAGAGATCAACTAAGCATACTTCAATCACACTAGGACAAGCACATTGCACACTTTTTCATTGTTACTTAGGGTATCAAAACACTTTATCCATTCACTAGGATACCTCCATGACATCACTAATAAATATCCAATAATAATCACATGGAATGAATACATGAGAACTAGTTTGAGCCTATTCAAAGAGGAAAGGATCAATTGGAGGACCTTTGAGAAGGTTTAGAACTAATTGTAGGTCCATAAACCATGCACATTGACCATGTTACATATTCACTACCTTGTATCCTAATGTGTGTACACCTACAGGTCTCTCATAGAGTCTTTAAAGTGTTTCATAGAGGTGTTCAAACATATTTGAAACCTTCATTAAGGTCCTAGAGTGTTGAAGGTGCAATAACAATCATGGTGAAGCTATAGATTGGTAGGCAGGATTGAAAAGTCATGTCCAAGATGTAGAAATTGAGTTCACGGACTTGTAACCATAAAATCTTCAAAATAGAGCCTTTCCCACTTTTGGTACTATCATATAATGTGGTAAAAGGTCGTCTATATGAGTTTGAATGATCTTATCATGTATACCTATCCTATGGGAGATGCCATGACCAAGGAAAGTGAATGTTTGAATCAAATGGATGATGTAGAGGGAGCTTCCAATCCATATAATTATTCACTATAGAAGGTCAGTGTTCTCTATAGTATCTTGAACCTCAATTGACTTTACAATTAAAGGTGGAAGTATATGAGAATAAATTCATGTCAAAGTGGTCTTATGAAAGTGATATAGATTAGTGGAATAAAGAACACATTTATAAGGGTTGTATTACAATTTTTTTTTACCTGCATCATAACCTGAAAGGCTTCCTTTTGGCCCAAGAAAGTACATCTCTAGGTTTCCAAGAAAGGTGACATAACAGAACCTAAAAGTTTAGTGTTACTTTATATTTGTAAACATTATATGAATGTATTTCAATCATTCAATGGGACAAGAGGGTTTCAAGAAGGCCTAAACATAAAATAGACTATGTATGACATCTATAGGTGTCCTTTTGATCTAAGAAAAGCTACCTACAATTTGACTCTATGTGATAGTGCACTGGTATAAGGCAATCTATTTTGATCTCAATATTTTGAGAATGAAATTAGTCCAAATGATTTGGAAGCATATTTGATGAATCCAAGATTGTATTAAGTCATGATAAAATGTGTCTAATATACAAGTATCACCTAAAAGTATGCCATTATTTAATCCAATAAAATAGTCACAGTTGACTGTCAGTTAGGCCTGTCCAAATGGAAGGTGTGCATTAAGAGTTTGGAAAAGGTTGAAGTGTTAGATACATTTGAAATGAATAAAAAATAGTAATATACATCTTAGGAGACTCTCATCACGTGCAAATAGAGCATGTATGAGGTCTTATATAACAACCTATAGCCATACTTGCAAATATTGCACCCTGTCAATACCTCACTAGTCTGTCTTGGATTTTAAGGTGTTAAGGGGTGCAAGGAGCATGAAATAACCTTATAAATTTGTACAAAATTTCATCACAAATTTATAAATCACCTTATATACTTATTTTTCTTGAGGAAATAGGGGAAGTGACTTATATTCTATCTTAGATAGAGGGTACTCCTAGAAGGCTATATCCCATAGACTTACCATGAAAGGGTTAGAATGATAAGTTGTAAACTATGTAATCACTTCAAGGAGTTGTAGGAATATTTTTTGCGAATGATAAAACATAGGTAAGTTATCACAATCATGAATAATAACTTAGAGATAGTGGTGAAAAGTCAAAGAATAAACTGAGTCCACTAGGCCTAGACTAAGCCTAATGCCTAAAATGGGTATAGTCTCACTTCCAACACCAGGGCATCATTGAAATGAATTGGAACATGTTAAATGGGAGTTATAAAGTGTTTTATAGAAATTAGGTTGTATAGACCCATAAAATTTTGGTTAAACATGACCCTTTTCATCTCAAGTGTGCATAAATTTCCTTGAAGAGCTTGAGACGCCATGTTTGGAAGCTTGAACCTATACATATTCTTAGAATGGGATACTAAGGAATTATAAATTATTTAAGAGGGTCCTAAACTTAAATTTTGTGGAATTTGTCTAGGGTTTGGATGCCAAAAATTTATGAACAATCCTTAGAGGTCAAAAATACATAAAACCCTCTAAAACCCTTGAGAAGGACATGATGGGAAAGATGAATAAATAAATTCATCCAATATGGATAGTTTTAGTATGGAAGTGACTTGTAATTATAGAAAAATTTCTATGGATCCCTCCCATTAGATTGATTTGTACCCTATTTGTACAAACAGGGTAGAAAACCACTATTCTTGGTAGATCTATGTGTTTTATAGGTACATATATTTCTTAATAAAATCTCACAAGTATCTTTGCTAACACCTTTATCTTAGGCAATCTAAACTGGCACAGTGAACAAAGAGTGATCACCAATTAAGAAGGTGATAAATCTAATTGGGAGGCCTTTTAAGGTCTATCTAATGGATCTAGATATTTTATGACCCGTTAAAAGTGTCAAAACCTCCCTAGTATGGATTGGTTTAAGTTATTGATGAGTATATTAGTGCCAAGTGTAAAGATAGGTCTAAAAAAGACTGATTGTGACTGCAGGCAGTGAGAACACTTGGATAGAATAATATTAATGATTAAGTAGACATCTAATGCATGTTTTAGAAAATTTATAACCCCTCCCTAATATTTTAATGATATCATATATCCCTAGTCTTTTTTGGATCATTCAAGAAAGCTCAAATGATGAAGGCAATTTTCAAGGAGCAAGTTGAAGAGTCTTATGCTAGAATTGAAGAGTGTCATGAATTCGAGGGAAATTTATCCAAGTATAATTTTCATGGTATATCTCATAATTAATTATAATATATATTATACTCATTATCTCAGCTTGACACTTGTTTTGTGACTCTTGGATTTCATTCTTCTCTCTCTTCTCTTACATTTTATAAGTACTAGTCATTTTGTTTTTTGTTTCATAATTCCACACCATTTATGGTGAGTCCATACTAGTTTTAAGTTGTAATTTACCTTTTAATAATATAATAAATTTATTTTTTAGTTAACAAACATATTTTCTAAGTGCTCAAAGTGATGAATAGTGAAGTCTAGTGATTTTATCCTTTCTTTTCCTTATCCTTTCATGTCTTGTGTAAGAAGTTATCATTCTCATAGGTCATATAGAGTGTAGCTAGTGTTTTAGGATACCTTAATGTGTGAAATTTTACTTACATTTATTAGTATGATCTCTATTATACTTACCTTTAGTTTTCTCATGTATATCACCTCTATATTGAAATACTAATGTTAGGTTATCTCAGGACTTGGAAGCTAGTTTGTAGGTATTTTTTATTAGTGAAAGAAGTATGATAGAATTATGTAAATATTTATGGTGTATCACCTATTTATAATATATTTATTTCATTAAAAAAATTATTCCTTTTCCCACAAGCATTTAGTTATTATAGGTGATAAGCACTTCAAGGCAAATTCAGGGAGCTAACCTTTAAACCTAGAGGTCTACTTCAACTAAAGGTAAACCCACATACCTAGAAGTATTCCAATATTGCAAAAATATTATATTAGGATTAAAAAACCTCCTCTATGGTGAAATATTTGGTGATAAAAGTTATGTCATGCCTGGTGAAACCCATTGTCCTAAAGATAACTTGTCAAGGTGAATGTTGGTCTTAACAACATCAGTTGCATATTAGTCTACTAATCAACATTTGATGACCCCATTTAAGGTAAAATATGGTTTTAGACCATTTTTTTTCATATATTTTCTCTCATACTTCATGGTCCTTACTAATTCATCTTCTAGTAGAGTTTTTAATCCCATAAATGAACCTATTCAACATGAACTTCCTCTTGAAGTTCAATACCCTCATCTTATTCTTCCCTTTGAAAATCAAGAGGAGTTTTCTAGCTAAGATAATCAAGAGAGTGAGGAAGAATTTAAAGAAAACATGTCAAGGCAACATGCCTTCCCTACCTTTAATACTAAGAATCCAATCCATCTTGATGCATATGATTTCATTCCCCCTAATGCTACAAATAATGTTACTAAATTCAATTATGAAGGCCATGTCACTCCTAGAGAACACATTAGGAACATTTCAAATTTTTGTAGTTTCCACAATGTCATTAAGTAAAATATTTCCATTAGACTCCTTACCATGTCGCTTAGAGGGAAAACACTTGACTAGTATATGAATTTTATTGGTGGTTACATTACAACATGGGATGACTTTGGGGTGTTATTAAATTCAATACTTAAGGATGACAATGAACACACTTCACTCATACATCAAACCAATGTAATCCAAAGAGATCCTAAGGAAGTAACACATGAATTCAATGAGAGGTTCCAAAATACTTTTCATAGGTTTCCTCCTCCCATGAGACCACATACTAGATTGTTTTCCTACATACTTGAGATCCATTGGTACTAATATTTCCATCATGATTCAATCCATGGGTGGTTTAACTCTTCATAAAGCATACAAACTTGCCATTAGATCTAAGAATTGACTCATTCAAGTATGAAAGTTGACTCCTAAAGTGTTTATGCCTCTACTACCTAATTTTATTTATACTAATAAAAACATTACCCATGTTCCTAATAAAAATGCTAAGTCAAAGTCTGCTCCTAAGAAGGTAGAAGATGTTATCAATTAGTAGTCAATGTCTAATTTATTTGAGACAAGATGCCAAGACTTAGAGTCTAAAAATAGGAAATATAATGTCTAAAAATAGAAAATATAATATCCAAAAAGGTGATAATAAAAATAAATATTCCTATCAACATAAATATGGTTATAAATATGGGAGAGTAAGAGGTCAAGGGCAGCCTAACTTTAATTGGCCTACCAATGAAAAAAATCCTAATTCTACCTCCAACATAAGAGATATGGTACTAGTGCATATAAACTTGGTGGAAGGAAAATATTGGAGACAAGGTCAATTAATGGATGAAAATGAAGGTGGAGAGAAATATATAGTTTCTTAAGGAGGGGTCACTCATATACTATTAGTAGAAGATGAAGTCTTAATGCAAGGAAGCAAAGGTTGGAAGCCTCAAGGAGAAAGATTAACTAACTTCTTAGTGGAATATAATTTTGTTATTAAAAAAGGAAATTATATTGAAAACAATACAAGAGACAAGATGAAGTCTTTGGGAGGTGATAATAATGTGACTATAATTTCATCTAAGCTTCTTACAAGATAGTAAGGCATGGCTGCAAACATGATAGTCCCTAGCATTCTTCCACCTCCTCCAATTCAGAATGTGGTAAGATCTTCTCAAGGTGTTTCAATTCCTCAAGTTTAAAGAACATCCTTGACTCTAAGGAATTGATAAAAGGTAACTTTAAACATAGTGGATTCATTAAATAATGATAAGGCATCCATTTCCCTTTGGGATGTCCTTTATATGCCGAGCTAAAAGGAGATCTTAAAAAATAGTTGTCTACCATACATGATAGTCCTCCATCATCAAATAATATTCATCATCATATATATATTACCGATGCTCATAATAAAATTATTGAACCATCTACTAAATCTAAGAAGCCTCCACCTTTCTACCTCACTCTCATAGTGGGTGACAAACTAGTTCATAACTTCATAGTTGATAGTGCTACCTCTACATCAGTCATGCCCAAAGTTGTAGTTCACAAGTTAGGCTTAAATTATGAAACACATAGAAAAAGAGTGATTCAATTATATGGTACATATACTAAGACAATAAGATTAATCAAAGTTTTAAAGGTTTTTCTCCATGACTATCCTAGTTTCCCTATCCTCCAAGACATTATTGTTGTGGACTTACTTGCTTATTTTGAAATCTACTTTTCAAGATATTTTAAATCCAAGATATGAGGCTACATATCATCTAATTGGTCCTTCCTAGCATTTAGGATAATATATGGAGCTAAAGTGACCATAAGAACTCAACCACATATGAGTTTCCACATTAAGCCTTAAGTAGAAGCAAGCTCCAACTTATATTATGTCATCAATGAGAAGGAGGAGTCTATTATAGAAGATGGTGATTCTTCCAATATTGAAGGTATAGCTGACTTGTTTCTAGATTAGTATGATGTAGATGATTATGAACACAATACATATGAATATTTTGAGCAAACTGACCTTGGCACCTATATCATCTATGAAGGAGCATTTAAGCAAGCTGAGGTAAGTATTGAGAATTCTTCTTCATAAGTTGTTGAAGTTAATTATATGATTCATGTGTACAATGATGATAAATTAAAGATCCTAATGGAGAACCATGGTTAGAATCATAATGTCCTTATACCTATAATTTATGAAGTTGCCCTTGATGATGACATTCATTAGGAAGAGGATGACTTGTGGCAAAGATTCAATACTATATGACAAGAATTTTATCAGTTAAGTAATATTATCCCTCCTTCTAAGAAGTGTATATCTAATGAGTGTGTTAATAATCCTAAGGATAAAGTTATTGAGTGTCTCAAAAATCATGGAAAAGAGTGTCATGTTGTGAATAAGGATGAACTATGGTAAAGGTTCAATGACATATGCCAAGAATTTGATTAGTTGGGTAAGACTCATCCTTCTCCAAAAGATTGCATATCTAATGTCAAGTTTATTAATGAGACTAATGATCAGGTTGTTCAATGATATATCAACCATGAAGGTGTGTGTCAAACCACTTCTCAAGGGTCTACATTCATAAAATAGCTTGGTGAAGCTATTACACAAGAAGTTTTAACATGAATAATGAGGTCAAGGAAGATTTGGTTGTGCTCAAAAAATAGATAAGAGCTTCACATGAGGTAGAATAATTTTTATAAGTGTTGGATCATAAATAATAGGAACTTTATGATCATATACATCAAGTACAGTCTACCAAAGGGGAGAATAAAGTTGAAGCAATTGTCATGCTTCTTATTACTCAGTTTGAAGAGTGTAGATTAGATATGATAGAGATAAGGCTAGTTGCATCTCCAATCAATTTATTTGGATAGTAAAATAAAATATTCAAAATATCACAAATTAACTCACTTGTAGACATGAGAAGGTATAGGTATGGTAAGTCATTTCACCATCTACCTAATCAAGTGATTAATGATGATCATGATATCTATGACAAGTTACTTTCATGGAGTGGCAAAGATGCAAGAGGAATCATATTTGACCTTAGTTGAAGCATTGTAAGATGTTTTTTAACCTAAAGAGTGAGGTCTTGTAAATACTAGGTTAGGTGTGCCTTTGTTTTAGTTGTGTGTGTTGTGTTCCATAAGTGTTCTTAAGAACACATGTTTGTTTCCTTTTATGTGTCTTATTTTTTGTGTCCTCTCATTCTTTTTTGTGTGATTTAAAAGGAAAATTTAGTGTCACAATTATGTATATCTGAATAAATGTCCTAATGGATAGGATTAGGCTAGTGGTATTTCCATAGCAAGCATACCACCTCTAGGAAATTGACAAGAATGTTGACTATTTTAACCACAAGTCAAAATAGGTCAACCTCCTATAGTTTAAAAATTGATAAAGGGGTTTATTACAATTTAAGAGGGTGTGTCATGGTCCTTTTGATGTCATTCAATATGATATTAACCTTAGTCTTAGTCAAATCTAGTTCTAAGTCATTATATGTCACTAAGGGGCATATTTGAGCCATTTATGGAGATTATATAGTTTTATTAAGTATAAAATTTTTCATAACTCTATTTAAACATCCAATATGTCAGATCCTATTATTAATTGTTAGTCCTAACTAAAAACTTGTATGTTCCTAACTGAAACCAAGAAAACAAGTGAACAAGAGAAAGTTTTGACAGATGTATAGCTTATAAAAGAGTGTGGCATGTGTGTAAATAATATATAGTGTCTCTTAAAAAAAATTGAACTCATCTTGACACTTGGTCAGATTTGGAAAACTCAATTTTTTTTAAAACCATTCTTCTTATCCATCACTCCACTAAACATGCAAAACTAGTCAACAAGTTTCTTCTTGGTACGACCAATAAGAGAGGTTTCAGGTTAAATGATCTTGGTGGTAGATATTAAAATTTATATTATTCACAATTCATTATATAAATTGGAATAATGTTTTCATATTCTTTATAAACCATTCTCAAGAAGTTGACTACCTCATGTTGCTTGCTAATCCCCACACCCTATAGGTTTTCTTCATGTTTGAGCTGGTTCATACAATCTAATTGGTGAAATAACCTATACATAATTTGGAATTCCTAATTTCATGTTATCTATACTTTTTTTCATGTTTAGAGATGATTTGATGAGCTTAAACTTCTTAAGTTGTAAGTTGAGATCCCCATTCCTAGTTATACGTAGATTCATCAATTACAAACATTTTCCTCTTTTTTAATGGTTTTAAATGAATATTAAATGATGTATTATATGATTTTAAACTCATATCAACCACCTTTCCTTGTGAAGCTCAGTCTAAAAGGAGATTATTGATGGAGTTATAGTTAAGCATCACAACACAGTCAGTTTCTTTCTTATAGTCAATTAAGTCATGATGAATGGAGGCCTTGAGTAAAGTCATGGAGAGTAAATGAATATTTTAAATAGGTTTTACATACCCTTAAAATCATGAAAAAACTATCTAAACCCCTCAAATGACATAAGATAGCATATGGCAACTAGTTCTCATACACACGTAGCCTTGCACCATTGATATGCACATGCAGGTGCCATATAGTGGGATAATCACATGGAATGAAGACACTATAACTATTTTAAACCTATTAAATGAGGAAAATATTAGTTAGAGGACCTTTGAGAAGGTTTAGAACTAATTTTAGGATCTTACCCTTATATGTTACTATGTATACACCTACATGTCTCTCACAGAGACTTGAAAATGTTGCATAGAGGTGTTTAAACATATTTAAAACCTTCCTTAAGGTCTTAGAGTATTTAAAGTTCCATAACAATCATGGTGAATCTATAGATTGATAGGCAGGCTTGAAAAGTTATGTTCAAGATGTAGAAATTGAGTTTAGGGACTTGTAACCTTAAAATCTCTAAAATAAAACCTAGCCCACTTTTAGTACTACCATATAAAGAGGTAATAGGAGGTCTAGATGAGTTTGAATGATCCTATCATGTATCCATATCCTAGGGGAAATACCATGACCAAATAAAGTGAATGTTTGACTCGAATAGGTTGTGTAGAGGGAGCTTCTAATACATACATTTCTTCACTATGGAAGGTCAATATTCTTTGTAGTATCTTGAACCTCAATTGACTTTACAATCCAATGTAGAAGTATAGGAGCATATATTAACGTCAAAGCGGTCCTATGAAGGTTAGGTGGACTAGTGGCTCAAATAAAACATTGAGAAGGGTTGGAGTACAAGGTTTTTTGACCTGTATCACAACCTACATGAATTATTTTTGGCCCAAGAAGGTACACCTACAAGTTTCCAAGAAAGGTGACATAATAAAACCTAATGATTGAGTGCTACTTTCTAGTTCTAAGAATGATATGAGTAAATTTCACTCATTAAATGGGACAAGAGGATTTCAAGAAGGCTTAAATGTAAAATAAACTATGCATGACATCTACAAGTGTCCTTTTGATCCAAGAAAACCCACCTATAATCTGACTATAGTGTGATAGTGCACTAGTATAGGGCTTTTTTTTCTTGTCTCAAGTCTTTGAACATGAAATAAGTCTAAATGAGTTGTAATAATCTTTGATTACTAAAATAGGGTCTTGAATCATGAGAAAAAAGTCTAATATGCAAGTGTCACCTACAATTATGACATTTAATGAGCCAACAACACTCTCGTAGTTGACTGTCAACTAGGCCTACCAAAATGGAAGGTATGCATTGAGAGTTTGGTAAAGTTTAAAGTGTTATATATGTTTGAAAGGACTCCATAATAGTTATATACATCTCAAGATACTATCATCATGTGAAAACATATCATGGATGAGGTCCTACATAACAACCTATATCCATACTTGTAAATCTTACACACAATCAGTACCTCAAGAGTCTATCTTGGATCTTAAGGTGTTTAGGGGTGATAGCAGTATGAACTAACCTTGTAAATTTTTATAGAGTGTCATCACAACTTTTTCAATCACCTCATATACTTTTTATACTAAGATAATAAGGTAAGTTCCCTCTATTTTATCTCTGATAGAGGGCACTCCTAGAATATTATATCCTGTAGACTTAGCATGAATGGGTTAGAGAGATGACTTAAAAACTATGAAATCACTTCAATGAGTTGTATTAAGATGTTTTGAGGATGATAAAACATAGGTAAGTCATCAAAATCATGAATAATCACTTAGAGATAGTGATGAAGAGTTAAAGCACAGACTGAGTCCACTAGGCCTAATAACTAAAAGGGGTATAGTCTCACTTCTAACACTAGGGGAGAATTTAAATGAATTAAAACATGTTTATATGGAGTTATAAGGTGTGATAGATTCATTATGTTATAGATACCCACCATATTTTGTTCAAAAATGACCATTTTCATTTCAAGTGTGCACAGAATACCTTGAAGAGCTTGAGAAGACAAGTTTAGAAGCTTGAACCTATACAAATGCTTATCATAGGAGCCTGAGTAATTAGACATTATTGAATAGGGTCCTAAATTTGACATTTTTGGAAATTATTTGGGGTTTGGATGTCATAACTTTATGAATAATCTTTAAAGGTCAAAACTACCTAAAACCCTCTAAAACCCTTGATAAGGCCCCAATGGGAAAGATAAAGTAATAAATTAATATAAGAGGGATATTTTGAGAAAGGAAGTGATTTGGAATTATAGAAAACTCTCTAGATCTCCTTCTCATCATATTGAGTTGTACCCTATTTTTACAAACATAGCACAAAACTAATTTTCTTGATATATTTGTGTGTTTTTCATGTAAAAAAGGGTTTAAATATATTAGGACCACTTTGGGATAAATATTGGGACCTAATATAACCTATCATATCCATATATTCATTCAAAAAATATCACAAGTATCTTTTATAACACCTTCATATTAGCTAGTACAACTTGGCATAGTGAACAAAGAGTTATCAACAAGTGAGAAGGTGATAACTCAAATTGGGAGACCTTTTAATTTAAAAATAATGGATATATATACTTGAATATCCTTTAAAATTTTAATACCCTCCCCTGTATGGATTATTTTGAGAAACTGATGAGCATCTAAGTGACAAGTGTGAAGATAGGTCTAAAGAAGAGTGAGTGTGACTGTAGGTAGTGAGAACACTTGAACAAAACAATATTTATTATTAGGGACACATAAAATGCATGTTAGAGCCTATTTATAACCCCTCCCTCATATAAAAATCATCTCATCTATCCCTATTCTATTGTGGATCATTCAATGAATTTCAAATGAAGGCAGTTTTCAAGGAGCAAGTTGAAGAGTCCTATTCTAGAATTGAATAGTTTCAACCCTTGGAAAGACATTTTTTATAATTATACCTTTCATGGTATATCTCATACTTCATTAGCCTATGTATGTAACTCCTTTCATCTTGACACCTATTTTATGACTCTTGAACTTCATTTTTCTCTCTCTTCTCTCACATTCTATAAGTACTAGCCATTTTGGCTCTTGTTTCATATTTCTACACCATGTATAGTGAAGCCCTACTAGTTTTACATTGTAATTTTCCTTTTAATAATATAATAAATCTTGTTATGAGTTCATAAACATATTTTATAAGTGTGCAAAGTGATGAATGATGAAGTTTAATGATTATATCCTTGTTTTTCCTTATCCTTTCATGTCTTGTGCAAGAAGTTCTAATTCTAATAGGTCATATAGGGTGTATCTAGTGTGTTAGGATTCCTTAAAGTTTTCAAGTTTCATTAGATCATAAATCTGATCTCTGGTCTACTTACCTTGATTTGTCTCATGTATATCACCTCTATATTGTAATACAAATGTTAGTATATCTTATACTTGGAAGCTAGTTTGTAGGTCTTATTTCATAGTAAAATAAGTGTGATATTAATGTTTTAATACTTATGGTTAATCAAATATTTATAATATATTTATTTCATGCCCATTTATATCCCTTTTATCACAAGTAATCAATTAGTATAGGTGATAAGCACTTTAAGGAAAATTCACAGAGCTAGTCCTTAAACCTACAGGTCTACTTATACTATAGGTAAACCCACATACCTATAAGTATTCCAATGTTTCCCAAATATAATATTAGGCTTAAATAACCTCCTATAGGGTGAAAAAATTGGTGACAATACTACTCATGCTATTTTTTTATGACAACTAAAACCATGGCATGAATGGATAATAGTTATAAAAGTGGAAATCCAAACTAAGAAATAAAATAGTAGAGATCCCACTATTTAACTCAAGTTATAATACCATATTCCATCCCCAAAATTTTATATACCTAATACCTACATTAATATATATTTTTACACTTTATTCATCAAGTGATAAATATGAATAATATCTTTTTGAAAACATAAATTTTCCTTTAATTTCAAGTTTAAAATAAGGGTTTGGAAACACCCTTA
The DNA here is from genome assembly GCA_037957365.1 of Torreya grandis. Taxonomy (NCBI): domain Eukaryota; kingdom Viridiplantae; phylum Streptophyta; class Pinopsida; order Cupressales; family Taxaceae; genus Torreya; species Torreya grandis. Next base: position 313,398 of record JARHVA010003866.1, read on the forward strand.
AATTTATTCATGGAAGAAGAAATAAATTAATATGGTGGTTAACGCATTTTTTAATTAGATAGGTTAAAAATGGGGGTTTAAGGGTCCCTTAAACAAAAAAAGAAATAGATATAGAATATATTAACCCAAACAAAAAAAGTAAAAATAAATGTCCCCATGGAAGTTTCCAAGCTTCCACTAAAATTCAACAAGAACCCATAAAAAGTATATAAATCAAATAGAATAGGGACCACACACAAAAACTAAATGGAAGAATCCCTAGAAACATAATATTATACCAGAGCCATATGCATAATATCATTTTTTAGATATATTGTATTAGATTTATTCATACTCACTCAGGTACATTTACATGGCCCCTCAATGTTATCTTCCATTTCTCTCTTTTTCTTAGTGGTTTCTTTTCATTTCTTCCCACTATTACCTATCTTGGGTTTGGCCTTTGCCAACTTGATCAACTATTCTTTCTCTTTAAATTTCGTGTGCTCTATATTAAGGGATTCCTCCAAAGTTGGATTTAACATGTTGGTGGGTATTTTAAAAACCTCACCTATACACTTACCAAATCCAAAAATTTGAACTTGTCCAATTCTTCCCTCATTCCTATGGTTTCATCTTTTAACTCCCTCCAAATATCAACTTGTTAGGACACTTTAAACTTAGTCTAGTAATCTTATCCTCCCAATCCTTTATTTTAATTTTCTTGGTGATTTCCACTCTTTGATTTACCATAGGTTCAAACCAAATTATTTTTCCATTCACATTTTCCTTTATCCTTGACCTTGGAAAGATAATGACTTGAGGCATTTTATGGGAGAGCAATCTTTAAATCAGTCTTTCTAGGTTGTGTCTTCTTTTTTATGCCTTCGAAGACAATCTACTTTCTTTATTCTTCACCAACTTTTAGCAATATATTTATTTGTGACATTATTATCCCTAGGATATTCTTCCAAGCTCACCTAACTCTCTTAAAAATCCTCTCTCCACTGCTCATTCTTGGAATGTTAAACTTCCCTACCTAAAAAAGCTATATCATTTTGATAATTATGTAGATCAGAGACTAGTGGATAATATCCCCTGATGTATCTAATCGATAGGCCATTACTAAATTCTCAAGGGACCTAATTAAGTAATAAGTTAAACTAACCTTATAGTTAACCTTGAATTTATTAAATAAAATGAAGTGATTCTATTAAAGGATTATATACTTTCATTTTCTTAGTCAAGTATTTCATTATTTGTATACATATCACTAACCATGGGAATGAAATGTTCATCTACAAATAACTCTTTCTCATATTCTAAGGCTCATCATCTATCTTTAAAAATCCCTTCATTAACTCCCAAATCTTATGATTATCCTTAAATGATTTCATCCCCTCACAAAACATACATGTGACCTTCCAAATTTCTTCCTTAGTGATGTTAATGATCATCCCCATCATTTTTACTTCCCTTTAATTCCATATTAGAGTGAATTCCATAAAAATTATGGGGTTAAACACTAAAATACTCTACATATAATTCATTAGTCTTCCTTTCATTAGAATATGCCACATATAAGGTTCATCCCTCACCTCTGTGCATGATATAATATCTATGAAATCTCTATATCTTGTATGGTAGTAATGTGTTATTCACTTGGATTCTACTTGATATTAACCTGTAAACTCACCAATATTGGTCCAACAGTGCCCAAAATGATGATATAAATAATCAAGCAATTAATGAGTCTAAAAATCTCATGTTTCAAATTGGTTTACCTAAATAGTAAATGACGAGGGAAATCATAACCAAATGTGTCACATTAAACAAATCCATGTATTGATTAACAATGATAATTTGAAGTTGCCCCTTCCTAGTGACTAAAGTCCTTTGAAACTTCAACCATCAAAATGATAATAATATAAAGAGAGAGGTATCCTACCTTATTCCAATAGTTGAATGATGTGATTTTAACCCCTAAATTTACCATAGTTTCATCTCCTTATTTCCCTCCCTATAGATGTGGGAGATATTGACCTCCATGATAGTTTTCAAAATAATATTAGCATCTATAATTTCTTCCTAGATGGTGAAGTTGGGCTAAGATTTAACAAAACTATACTTTATAATTTTCATCAGATGCCGTTTAATGTAAATCTTATCGATATGCATAGTATTCACCAATTATATACCCCAAAAATATGATTTAGGTTTTAGAACATGGTTATTTTGGATACCCATGGGTCCCATAAACACTACCATAATAGTTCCTTCACTATACATAATGACTCCTCCACCTGCATTCCCTGGGTTACCTTTTTGTAATGCTATAAAAAATTAATTTGAACCATGAATATATAGGTTTGGTCCACATGACTTGGATTATGTCCACCTTTATAGGGTGAATTTTTACTGAGTGATGTTTCAGTTATCAAAAATGATATAATTAGACTTGGATAGAGAAGGCTTACCTTTTGAATAAAAATTCTTCCTATTTTATTTAATAACAATCCTAACCCTCTAATTCATATTCCTATAAAAATATTTCTTGTCTTTAAAAATGTAATCATTCCTTACCTTCCAAATTCCCCATAGAAATTTGGTAAGTATCAGATGCCATAAGAAGTCCAAATATGGTAGCTTCAAAGGGATTTTCCATTGACTAATGAGACCTATCACATATTTTATAAGCTATAGAGAATACAAGTTTAGTGTATTTTATGTAAGTTTAAATATAAAATTAATGTATCATTATAAAACATTTTTGACAAGCTAAAACATCCCTTGCAATTTCCTCGAACAAAATTGATTTAAGTTATTGAAGTGATAAATTTTATCCATTAAAATATGTTTCATTCATTATATTTGATAGATTTATTTCTATTTATTTAATTTATCTATAATATAAATTGACTTTATCAACATAGAAAGGTACTAAAAGTTGGTTGTGAAAAAGTATTCCTGAATTGACCCTAATTAATTTTTATCATTGTGAAAAAAATTGTTAAACAATATTTCACATCCTTGTAAAATTTATTCCAAGTTTTAGATTTGGATAATTTAAATGTTAAGTATTTATTTTATTTCAATTTTAAACAAGTTTTGCTAGTTGAGAAGGGGCATTATGCACTAGAACCTATTTTTGTATTGAAAAATCAAAATTTGTTTTATTAATTAATTTAGTTGGACATGGAAATTGGTTTTTCAAACCTAACTATAATTTAAAATGACTTATTTTAGTTGATTTCATGGGTAATTATAATAATTGTGGTCAAAATTATGGTTTATTTAGAGTGGGGTTAATTTATTCAAGATGACTTTTAACGCTAACCACTTCAAAAAATAATGAATTTTTCCCTTGAACAAGTGTGAATAATTTGTGTTTTAATTTAATCTCATAAAACTCAAATATTATTATAATAATATCAAAGACACAAAAAGTTTTTAGAATGGAAGAGGGATACCAATTTGACATATATATAATGTGTATATTCACTCTAGAATAAAGGTACTTTCTCTCCTAAAAAAAAGTCCAAAATTCAACATTAAAACTATTTTCATTATTAAATTACACCTATAAATTTTATTATTCTAATATCAGAGTGTAAATACATGTTTGTCCTGATATAATTATGCATAAACATTTTATAATCACCTAAAAGTGGTATGTGAGTGATAAGAGTGTTAATTGAGACTACCTATTCCTAACTTATCCCTAGACCTATCCTAGAGCCTATTATCACACTTTTCTACCCTTTACATAGACCACAGGCATCCCTAGTCATCTCAAACACAATCTCAGACCCTCATTTCCTGATCTTGAACTTCATGTCTAGCATTATGCTATTTGGGAATTAGAACCACATTAAGGACACTAGATCCACATGGAACTGGTGTCCCCAAAATGGTGCATGTGTCCTTTACCCTATTTTTCACGAACAAAAATATTTTAAAAAGTGAAACCATCCTAAGGTTAGCCTAAGCATATTTTATTGACAACACAAGCTAAAAAACACTATAAAGACATGAATTTTATACCTATATCCACTAGATGGAAATTAGTTGTAAAATACCTATTTAAAAATGAAACAAGTTGATCATAATCAAGGTTATTAATCCCTATTATGCCCTACCTACATACTACCATATACAACTACCTTAAGCTTTGATTTTATATATTTTGAATCTCTTGCACACTCAAGTCATTCAATATCACTATCATTCTAGTATCACTTTCATTTGCACTATAACTTAGGTGGGGATAACTACATTGGTATTTGTCACTCCTCAGAGTATTGGTATGTAGGCAACTCTTTTCACAGTGGGGTGTTGAAGATGTTTATCCTATCCTACTAATGAACACACTTTTTATCTCATGCCTTAATTGAAAGGAGGACTAGGGGTTACTTCATAAATCAAATACTATAGGCACAATATAGATTTTTAGACTTCATGCATATAGGAACAAAACCCATAAACACAGATATGAGTGCACCTAGAAGTTTGAAGTAGTCTTACACAAAAGACACTGGTCTCATTAACAAGATACTAAATTCACATGGCACCTATGTCCAAATGTGATTCTAATATGTATGAGGGGTTCTAATATATGGATTTAGTTGATGACACTTAGACCTATTTGTATCTCAATTTCTAGCACTCATATAATCTATATTAGGTGTTTCTAGATAAGTCTTTATTTTCACATATTTATTACTATTTTTAGAAAGTCAAAATTTGTAAAACATTAATGGTTATTTTTTGAATATTATTTACCTAATTTAGAATACTCATCCCATTTATCAAACATAATATTTAAATATGTAAAACCCTAAAAGGTTAAAACATTTGGTGAACTTGACTTACCTCAAATAATGCTCAAACCCTAACCCTAGATGCTTCTAGTGTTTATATCCTTATTTTTTATATTTTCACTAGTTGCTTCCAATATTTTATATTTCATATATATTTTTATCACAACTCTATTCTAAATTGTTTACTATATCCATCTAAAAAAACTATCTTTCTTACATTAAAAAGTGCTAGACTAGGTGGTAATCCTATACAGCATATTCAGTTTACTACTATGTGATCCTATAAAATAGATGAAGGACCTATTATAACTCTAGTTATTGATCCTTCACACCATGATTATGTGGATTTTAATGATAAAGCATCTGAAGATGAATAATATAATTAAGAATAAGATGATATACAAATTGAAAATTAGGACACTCTCCCTCCACTTAACAATGATAACATGAGTATTAATAAAGATATATATTATAGATATTCAAAGATATAATTTGGGAATAACCCCTTAATCATGCACAAATCATACAAATAATATTGGAAATCAAGAGCAAAATAAATAATGTTCATTCTTCAACTCCTCTAAATAATAACATCATTACACCTATAGTGCTGCTAACTCAACTATCACAACCTAAAATTCTTGATTAAACAACCTTAAATGATAAATACACATCTTATGGATATTTCATCCACTCCATATGTACATTATTTTATGCACAAGTTTCATACTCTTCATGTTAAGGTGTTACATCTTGAGAAGGGAGCCAATAGGCCATCATATGCCTTGGATTCTAAGATTATTTTGCATACACCTTTGGCACACCACATAGCATAAAATCCCTTTCCATATAGATTCATGAAACCTAAGATTAAATTATATGATGATGAGGGTGACCCAGAGCATCATCTCATAGCTTTTCATATAGCATGTTTGGACTATGTGTCCAATGATTGGCTTATCACAAAGTTATTTCCATGCAGTTTAAAGGATTATTCCCTAAAGTATTTTTATGAATTACTAAATCAATCTATCATAGCATTAAATCCTTTGGAAAACTTGTTTTTATCACACTTATCCATTAATATTAGTGAGAAGATCTAATATGCCTAAGTTACATAGTTGAAATAAAAGTCAAATAAACCTATCACAAAATAGGTATTATGATACAAGACTATATTAGCTAAATATACTAACCCCATGGTAGACAAAGAGCTTCAAGAAATATTCCAACAAATTATTTTACCAATATTACATGAAGATTTCTAGTATAATAAGTTTCCTACATTCACATATTCATGCCACATAGTAAAAGAAAGAGAGTTAAATATTTTTATCAATGGGAAAACTAAATTAGATCAATGGATTAGAATCAACTGTTAAGAGTTAAAATAAGCCTCCATAAAAGGTAATGGTAAACAATAAAAAGAGTGATAAAAAGGTCATATTAAAAGTAGCTTCTGAGCCATTTCTTAGATTGATTTTATCCACTCCTTAGTATCGAATCTTCACCAACTTTCTAGAGTCACTAGCATCGGTTTTATAGAAGAATCATAGAATGCAATGTCATATCGATCCATCCTATTAAATAGGTTGATGTAACATGCCCTCTTATAAATAATTATGATTCTAATGAATTTTTCAAGTACTAATATGAATGCATGATTTCCCATAGAGACCATTATTATAGACATCTTTATGTTAGATATATATCATAGATTCTAGAGGGCCTTCCTCCACTCAATTTATGCCAAGATCAGTATCATTAGGTTCTCAAGGTTCTCATCATATGTCACCTATGTCACCTATAGATTATTCTAATATATTTTTTCCTAAGACCCCTACATTTCACAAGACACCATAGTCCATGCCATATATTCTTAGTACCACTACACAGGTAGATACATATATAGATATAGATACAAATCACCTAGTATATCAAATAATGGGAACATGGTTGCCCTTTCACATAACATGCATGATCATAATTATCTTATTTTGGATAGGTCATAGTGATAGTAAGTCTCCCATGAGACTCATCGGTTAGTATGGTTTCTACCCTCTTGTACATACTTTCCTTCTCTCTTGCTCTTTGTACATAGTTATTTTTCATATTGCTTATACATAGTTTATTTCAAAAAAATACCAAAATAATATAACATGTCAAAAATACCAAAACTTTCAAATATTACTCATAAAACACAAAATGTACAAATTTCATGCATTGTTATGTTTAGATTTCTTATATTTTATAGACACTACATGTGATATCTATCTTAGTATAGTTAGTTTTGTCATACTAAATGTTTCACTTATTCTTGTTGAATATTCATAGATTACTTATAGGACTCAAGTCCACAAAATTGACCTATACTTGCTATTATCTACCCATTGGGGGAATATACACCAATCTATGGTTATTCATTTGAAACATTCATCCCCTTGGGGGCATCCTATACACAGTTTCTATTACCAATTATTTCCTTACATTCTTTACATTCAAGTATTAGCATTGTTATATCTTGATATTGACCATTGCTTCTCATACTCAAATTATTTTGATGGTTATCACAACTTTAGAATTAAGATATGTGTATCCTATCTCTTACATATATTTATATTATGTTCATGCATACTTTTAGTTCTAGATTACTTAGTATAGACTTGATTATATTTTATATGATTTTTATATTCAAGATCATTTGAATATGCTATTATTATTTGTCTCTAAACCACTTTTATTCACAGTATGTATGCCTTGGAAATGTGCCCATGTTCATTATGTGTGCTTTCGTAATTATGTATGTGGACATTTGAACATGTCCTTCTATGTGTCTCTAAGTAAAATTGCTTATTGCTTGCATATGTGAACATTTGAACATGTCCTTGTATGTATTATTTAATTATAGTTAGTGATATGTGCCCATGTCCCTTGTATTATGGACACTTGGCCTATTTTGTGTGCCTCATGTTTTTTCTGTGTATGCTTTTTTATATGTATCATGTCTATGACACTTGTATTTACTTGTTATACAAACCATTTTTTTATTCCATGAGGGATATCATGCATATACCATTCCTACTTGGGTGTTATGATGGAAATCATGCCCCATACCCCTAGGTAACTACTTAGTTTTATTTATATTTTTTATACGTGCATTGATTAGATCTATTTTGACACCCTTGTGCAATACTAGACATGACATACTTATGCTCTGATTCTATTACATTATGATGTTATGTTTTCACATTATTATTGAATATTTATTATGATGATGTCATGGTGATGTCTTTAAGGTGTCTTGGTGAGTGGATGAAGTTATTTGATAGTCTATGTGATAATGACAAAATGTGCAATGTGCTTGTCCTAGTATGCTTAAAGAAGGCTTGGTTGATCTTTAGACTTTGCTTGGTTTGAGATGTTTAGGGATGAGTATAAATTATTGATCATGTGAAAGAGGTCCCATAAGAAGTGTTCTATGATTTTAGATATTGTATGCAGGAGTGATATTCATTTGGTTCTTCATTATGTTTATCTAAACATTTTGGTCTAGTGGTAGAAAATTTGAGTAGGCTATTTGATGACATCACCATTGTCATGTGGGAATGAGTCAAGGGGAGTTGGTCATATAATTATGATCATAGTAGTCCCTAGTTATTATGCATCATATATCAAGTCATGCATAGAAACATAGTAAAATATATGAAGGTGCAAAGTTGGATTCTAAGTCATAATTCATTATTTTCCCATATTTAGCCAAATTTGCATGTGTCCAAAAAGAGTTGAGTAAGAATGTTGATAAGGTTAGAATTCACATGCATGGAGGTGTTATGATAAAATGATCATATGGGTGTGTTTATTTTTTTGCCTATTATATTTTTACTAAATTTTAGATCATGCGATGAAGTGTGTCAAAAGATATGCATATGCAAAGTTGGGTTCCTAGGTAGTTTGACTATGTTTTTCCATACTTAGCCAAATTTGCATGTGATAAGAAAAGCTGAGTTGGAATTTTGATGATGTTATATCTTGCACATGTGAAGGTGTCAATAGAAAATGATCATATGGGTTTATTTATTTTTTATCCTAGTTGATTTGTGCTAAAATTAAAATCATGCAATGAAGTGCATCAAAAGATATGATTGTTCAAAGTTATCCTCCCAAGTAGGTTTTTGACATAGTTGTCTTTGTGATAGAAGATTTTGAGAAGGCATTTTAATGTCATTATATCTCGCATGCATGAAGGTTTCACGATTAGTTTGATACATGGTTCTATTCTCTTTAAAAGGAAAACATATAGTACAATTTATGAGACATGAGATTGATCATAAAAAAATATATACCTATCCAAAGTTGGCCTTCTAGACATATTTAAAGGGTCCCCATACTTAATCATTTTTGAATAAGTTAAATTTTGAGAAAGATCAATAGTGCACATTGATCCAATAATTCAAGAAGTAGTAGGATGAGTAAAGGTGCATGATGTTTAATGAATAAGAAAAGGTAAAAGATAAAGATATAACAATGAGAAGGTTTTCATACATCTGATAAAATGGTAAACATTGATTGATAAAGACCTAACTGATCTGTAGAGATCAATGGAGTGCATTGATTCAAAGTTTCCAAATTACATGAGATGAAGTCAATTGTCAGGCATTTAATGTTTGTATTTGGTGGACTATTCATTAATGTTTTAACAAGATCGATGGTGCAAGATTGATCCAAAACTAAGAGGACATGAGATGAGAGTATTGTGTTCAAAGTTTAACTATGACCATTTGAATTTAACATAGGGAAAAACCAGAGCTCTATATTTTGTCCATATCTTTTTATATAAGTCAAACTTTGTTATGATATAAAAATAAAAGATGAAGAGGACTCCACGGTGCATCTAATGAACCTGATTTAAATATTTATAAGTACATACAATCAAAGATATTAATGTTCATTGTTGATTATGTGTTCATTCTTATTCTCAAATGACCAAGAAGAATAATTAAGCTTATATAGATATTGTTTCAATGTCTCTTGATGAACTGGCTATTGGTAAGTGTTGTAGACTCCTTGAAGATTCCCTATATATATTCTAGAGGTGTGATCAATATATCTTGAGCATGAACAATGAAAAATAAGTTGATTGTGTATTTCGTCATGATATTCCTATGTACCAAGTTGATGTTTGAGATGTTTGAACATACACAGAGGTGAGATAAGATGACTATGATAATTTGAGGATGATGAAGGGGACATAAGAAGTGGAATAATGTATTTTAAAGTGGTCTTATGTTCTTGTTTTGATTGATGAAGTGTTAAATGGGTGAATAGGTCTCCATGAGACCTATAAGAGATACAAGGGCCTTATTCAAATGTGTAGCTACTTAAGGGTGAGCCATAGACTCTATGTTTGACATATGAAGATTGTATTTAGATATGTCTTAATGATATAGTTACCTTAAGGGTTAAGGAATGACTAATGGTTGACCAAGGTGTTGATTATCAAGTTTACTCTATAAATAGTGGAACCAAAGATAATGTTTTCTAGACTTTGTGTTAGAGAATTGGGAGAGATTTATTAGAGGCTTATGTGTGTCAATTGGGGAGAGAAGGAGGGTTATAGTACCCTAAGGATGATTTAAAAAGTAGAATATATTGAGGACTATTTATATGACATGTAGGTCATAATTCTATTGGCAAAATAGTGCTCTTATAGATTAAGTATGAGCCAAGGTTAAGAGTGATAAGCAAAGTTCCATCCTCAGATGTTGTAGAAATCTTCAAAGGTGGATGCATTTTTTAGGTGTTGTTGTGGTAACTCAATATCTAAGGTGGTTTCAACCTCGTTGGAATCTGAAACTTGATAAAAATTTTGGTTATTATTGTAGGTCAACTAGACAGGTGTGGCAACACCTTATGGGATAATAGTCTTACTAAATAGGGATTGTAGTTCCTTGATCATTTGTAGATGGTATAAATTAGTTATTGTTATTATATTATAGTATTCCAATTATATATTCCATTGGTTTTTATTCCCCAAGAGGGTTTCCCATGTGCATCATGTGTTATGTGATTGATTTTGCATTGTCTCTCTTACTCATTGTTGTGAATGATGTGTATGCTTCATGAATGTTTGTGGTAACTAATTAAGTGTTTTTAAAAATCATAATTTAATTTGGATTATTTTGGTTCACTGTTTCACCCCTAGTGATTATACCTATAATAATTTGTATCAAAGCAGGTCCTTTAGTAAAGGCTTAACAACTTGAAGGTGATTCAAGCTACAATATGGGTAGTCATCAAGGAGCTTTCTCTACTAAGCAAGCAATGATGTTTAATGGATCCATTTATTATTTTTGGAGTGAAAATATGAGGACATATATTATGTGCCTAGGGTTTTATGTATGGAAATCTATTCTATATGGTTATGTTTCTCCTACTACTCCTCCATCTAGTTTTACAGATAAGAAGTTGTTTGAGAACAACTCCAAGGTGATGAATACTACTAGTTGTGGTCTTTTAAAGACTAAATATACCAAGTTAATCCACTGTACATCTTCTAAAGAGATACAGGACAAAATGTAGATCATTTTTTAAGGAGATTCAAAGGTCAAGCTTGATAAGTTTTAGACTCATAGAAGGCAATTTGAAAGTCTCAAGATGAAGGAAGAAGATTCTATGGCATCCTTTCTATAAAGAGTTGATGAGACTGTGAACCTCATCAGAGGTCTTGAAGAGAATATTGAAGAGGAAACTATAGTCCAAATGGTATTAATGTCTCTATCTCTCAAGTTTGATCCAAAAGATGGATCAATTGCATGACACCCTTAGTGCATATGAGATGAGAATAAATGATGATATACCACCAAATAAATAAGTTGCATTTAAGACAAAAGATGAAGCCTAAGAAGAAGTTTCAAGGTAATAAATACAAATAGGATGACATATCTAACATTGATAAGGATGACCTAATTGCTTTGATTACTATGAAATTAAACATAGGCTTAGGGAAGTATAAGGGTAAACTACCCGTCAAATGTTTCAATTGTGGAGAGATAGGTCATTTTTCTTGTAAGTGCCCTCATAATAATGATAATAAAGATGATTAAGATCATGCTAAAATCTAAGATGATGACAAGAATACATAAAGGAAGAAAGGATTCATAAATTTTAACAACATGAAGAAGTCCTTCAAAAACAAGAAGAGTCTCTACACCAAAGAAGATTACAACTCATCAAATGAGAGTGAAGACAGTGACTTAGAATATGATCATAAAGATGATGGTCTTACTAAATATGAATATTTGTTCATGGATGAGAAATTAAGTTGTTCACATTATAAGGTGTCTACTTGGAGTGATTTAGATGATGACGAATATTAGGTGGACTATGAGATTATATTGACGAATGCTCTTAAAGAATTAAAGATTGAGAAGAAGATCAATAAGAATATGAAATCTAAACTCAAGCACTATGAAGAGTAATTTAATGTGTATGAGGAAAGATTAAATGAAAATACCAAGGACAATGAAGATATGATCAATAATCTCAATTTTCAATTAGAAATTATGTCTACAAGCCTGAAAGCTTAAGAAGATGAATGTTTAAGGTATTTTTCAAAAAGTAAGTCTTTAAAATATGAGTTACAAAAGACATATAGTAAGGTGAACACATTTTTGAGATTTCAAAAGAGCTCATGTGATCTATAAAATATTCTAAGTGGTCAAAAGCATGCTAGTGATAGAATTTGTCTTGGATATGATTAAGAATAAAATAATGTAACTCAAGATAAGATGAATACTGTTGTGAACAAAGACAATCATACTTTGAAGACAAATCATCAGGCAAGGACTAGAGGTGCTATTAGAATGAATAAAAATCAGATCAGATAGTTAAATGCCATGAGTTATGCAAGATTGAATGGTTACCATTACACTTGTAATCAATTTGGTCATAGGGGTAGTACATGCAAGAGGATTGTTATAAATGAGTTTTCATGAAATTATGATGGGGGTTATTATTCAAAAGGTGTGAATAGAGTTAAGTGCTTTAGTTTTCATGACATAGGATATGTTGAAAATTTATATCCAAATGAGGTAAGGAAAGATACATTTCTTGAAAAAGGTATGGTGTGATATAATTGTGAATAGAGAGGTCATATTTATAGGTTCTGCAAGCAAAGGTCTATAAGTCATAATAGGTTTAATCAAGCTCCTAGAGTAAAAGTAAGAAGTCATGTTAACACATGGAAGACAAAGGTGAAAAGTGTGAGTCATGATGAGATTAAAGGTCCAAGTAATCTTTTTAATATGGTGGAGAATGCTTCATAGCTTAAATAGTTCCAATGGCTCCCATTGTCTACTCATGTTGAGACTAAAGAGATCAAGCTCAAAGGTAAGACTAAGATGTTGGTTGAAGCTAGTCCTGAGGTATGTATGGATCTAAGTGAATATCCTTCTATTGTTGAGCATGTATCATGTAAATAACATAAATTTTTTATTCTTAGTAATGATATTCCAAAATACAAGATGGATCTTTCAAATGAAAAGGTATGTCATGAATCTATGTCATCTCCATGTATTTTAAATACAATCATAGTATAAATGGATAATGTTGTAGTAGATGTGGAAGTTATTTCTCCTAATCCAAAGAAGAAGAATAAGAATAACTACAAGTATTAGATGACCAAGGAGGAGAAATAATATGAGGAGTGGTGGGAAATTCCTAGTTTCACAGCATGGTAGAGCATTGTGATGTAGAGGAGGTCTTTGTCTATGCTTATTAAGAGACTCATTTAAGTGTATAATCATGTTTTTGTGATAAATATGATAATTATAATTAGATAAGGTCTTTGTTTAAGGGGTGTCAACAAGTTCATGAGCATATTTTAGAGGTTTGTGAAGGAGCTATAGTACATAGTTAGAATGGGTGGTTCCAAGTGGCTTAATGATAATGAGGAAAATAAAAAGAAGAGATTGATGCTTATAAATGTCTATACATTTCTTTGTGATGTGTTTTGGGTGATTTTATGGTCTGAAGGTTTGTTTGTGCCAATTAAATATTGTGTGAGTGCTCTAAGTTTTCTCAGTATTTGGCTTAAGTGAAAGCATACCTAAAATGCATTATAGGAAATCTATGTTACCAAAGATGTGAAGGCTCAATTTTTGTTTTAGAAGTGTGTGATGGGTGTCTTTAGGTGTGTAAGAATTTTTAGAGGTGTGCGTTGACCAAAAGGAGGTTTGTTAACTTTGATTGTTTTAAGATTCTAGGATTTTGGGTTATGCTAGAAAAAGGGGTTGTCTTGTGATTTGAGGTCTAAGGATTATTAATATGTTGAATGGGCCAAATGGGTGGTTAAATAAATCTTCATATATAATTTAAGGTTTAAATTTCTCACATTATTCAAGTTTTTGTCAATATGGAGGGTTAATTAGCTAGTAGGTTTGTGAAGGAAATATGTTGCATAGGATGATCTTGATAATTAAAATTAGTGTCATTGAGGGAGAATATTAGATTGATATAGATATGAATTTTTAGGGCATGAAGATGTGTTTACTAAAAATTGTGGGATGTACAAGTTTGAGGTAGGGCTACAAGTAGGCTAGCAGACTTAGTTTGAAGAAGAGTGTTTTTTGCTCAACTTCTCCAAAAGAGAAAGGTATGTTTGTTTCAATAATATTTATCAAGTTGGTTTAGATCATGTTTCCTATTTGGTGAGTTTCATGAGGTTATTTTGGTGGTCCTTATGGTATCTTGAGAGAGAAGACTAATAAGCATGTGTAGTGGTTCTTCATAGTGTATGAAGATCTAAAGATGCTCAAGATGTGAAATGGCTTATAAATCTAAGGGGGAGTCCTTATAATATGTTTATTTTTTATTTACATTAGATTTCACTTCTTTTTTTTATTATTTATTCATTGGTTATAGTGCTTGATTGAAGAGAGTATTGGCATGGAGTAAGAGGATGTTGTCAAGGAAAGTTAAAGTAGGCTCAAAGTAAGGGTGAGTTTGTATTATATTTTTAATATGGTCCTTTCATATTTGATAGTATTTTTAGGTCATAAGTATTAGTGTTTCCCACTTTGTCATTGTGTCAAAGGGGGAGAAAGTTTCTATTGTGGGAATGCTTGAAGATAAAAAAGGTGAGATGTATATTGGTATATATGATGGTTGTCGACATCAATGAAAAAGGGGGAAATTTTTAAAGAGTTGTCATGATGATGTCATGGTAATGTCTTGGAGGTGTCCTAGTGAGAGGATGAAGTACCTTGATATTCTATGTGACAATGATAAAGTGTGCAATGTTTTTATCCTAATATGCTTGAAGAACGCTTGGTTGATCTTTAGAATTTGATTGGTTTGAGATGTTTAAGGATGATTCTAAAGTATTGATCATGTGAAATATGTCCCATAAGAATTTTTATAATCTTTGAGATCTTATATGCATGATTGGTATTCACTTGGTTCTTCATTATGTTCATCTAGACATTTTGGTCTAGTGGTAGAAAATGTGAGTAGGTAGTTTGATGATGTCACCAATGTGGGAATGAGTCAAGGAGAGTTGGCCATATGGTTTTGATAAAGTTAATCCCTAGTTATTATGCACTGGATCTTAAGTCATGCATTGAAATGTGGTCAAATATATGAGAGTGTAAAGTTGGATTCTCAGTTAGAATTCATTATTTTCCCATACTTAGCCCTATTTGGATGTGGCCAAAAAGAGCCAAGTAAGCATTTTTATAATTTTAACATTCACACACATGGAGGTTTCAATATAAAATGATCATATGGGATTATTCATATTTGTGCCTAGTTTAGTTATGCTAAATTTCATATCATGTAATGAAATGCATTAAAATATATGCATATCAAAAGTTGGGCTCCCAGGAAATTTGATTGTGTTTTTCCATAGCCAAATTTGTGTGTGACAAGAAAAGTTGAGTAGGAATTTTGATGATGTTATATTTTACATGTGTGAAGGTGTCAAGAGAAACTAATCATATGGGTTTATTTAGTTTTGATCCTAGCTGATTTGTGCTAAAATTTAGACCATGCAATGAAGCACAACAAAAGATATGCATGTTCAAAGTTAGCCTCCCAAGTAATTTTTTAACATAGTTGGCTCTATGACAGAAGATTTTTAGAAGGAATTTTAATGGCATTATATCTCACACACGTGAAGGTTTTAGGAACATTTTGATACATGGTTGGATTCCTCTTTGAAATGAGAACATATGGTGAAATTTATGGGACATGAAATTGATCACAAAAAAATATAGATCTATCCAAAGTTGGCCTTCTAGGCATATTGAAAGGGTCTCGATAGTCATTTTTTCACAAGTTAAAGTTTGAGGAAGATCAATGATGTGTATTGCTCCAAGAAGTCAAGAAGAAGAAAGATGAGGAGGGGTGTATGATGTTTAATGACTAATCAAAGGTAAAGGATAAATATATAATGGTTAGTGGGTATTCATACAAACTGATCAAATGGTGAGGATTGATTGCTAAATACTTGACTGATATGCAAAGATAGATAGAGAACATTGAGTCAAAGTTTATAGATTATATGAAATGAGGTCAAATTTTAGATGTTTAACATTTGGCTTTAGTGGACTATGTTTTAATGTTTGAACAAGATTGATAGTGTGAGATTGATCAAACATTGAGATGACACAAGATGTGAGTATTGTGTTTGGAGTTTAACTGTGGCCATTTGAATTCAAACATTTGAATTTAACATAGAAAAAAATTAGAGCTCTATATTTTGTCCATATGTTTTGATAAAAGTCAATTTTTTTTGGTGCTATGAAAAGAAAATATGAAGAGGGATCTATGGTGCATCTACTAAACCTAATTTGAATATTTGTAAGTATGAACACTCAAAGATATTAATGTTTAAATGTAACTATGTGTTTGTGTTTGTTTTACAAATAACTTGAGAAGAGTAATTGAGCTTATATAGATATTATTTTGATGTCTCTTGTTGTATTAGCTATTAGGGAGTGTCTTAAACTCCATAAGTATGATATATGTGAATTTTAGATGTGTGATTAATCTATCTTGAGTATGAAAAATGATTAATAAGTTGATTGTGTATTCATTCATGATGTTCCTATGCACCAGGTTAGTGTTTGAGTTATCTAAGCATATGCATAGGTGAGCTAAGATGATTGTGATCATTTGAGGATGTTTAAAGGGACATAAGGAGTGTACCCATGTATTTTAAATTGGTCTTGTGTTATTGTCTTTATCGATGAAGTGTTAAAAAATGGGTGAATAGGTCTCTATAAGAGCTACAAGGGCCTTATTAAAAGGTGTAGTTGCTTAAGGGTGACCCATAGATTATATGACCAACCTATGAATATTTTATTGTGATATGCTTTTATGAGATAGTTGATTTAAGGGTTAAGGCATGCCTAATGGCCAACCAAGGTGTTGATTATCAAGTTTGCTCTATAAATAGTAGAACCAAAGATGATGGTTTCTAGAATTTGTGTGATATATTTGGGAGAGATTTAAGAGAGTATTGTGTGTTTGAATTGTAGAGAGAAAGAGGGGGAGAGTTATTTTAGGATGAGCTGAAAATTAGAATAGATTAAGGACTATTTATATGACCTGTAGGTGATAATTATGGTGGCAGAGTGGTGCTTTTGCATATTGAGTGTGAGTGAAGGTGAAGAGTGATAACTAGAGGTACATCTTTAGGTGTTGTAGACATCATTCCAAAGGTGGATGTGATTTTTAGGTGTTTTTTTTGTAGCTCAGCATCGAAGGTGGTTATAGATTCCTTACAAGGTTAAACTTGCTAAAAAATTTGGTTATTGTTGTAGCTCAGTTAAACAGGTGTGGCAACACCTTGTGGGATTATAGTCTCACTAAATAAGTATTATAGTTCCTTTATAATTTTTATATGGTATAAATCATTCCTTGTTATTATAGGATAATATTCCAATTATAGGTTCCAATGGGTTTTATTCCCCAAGAGGGTTTCCCACATATGTCATGTGTTATGTGATTGATTTTGCATTGTCTCTCTTGCTCATTGCTATGAATTATGTGTATGATTCATGAATGTTTGTGGTAAATGATTAAGTGTTTTTAAAAATTAGAATTTAATTTGGATTATTTGGTCTCACTTTCACCCCCAGTTATCATACCTATAACAAATCTATCAAATTATCACGTAATTATCATATATGCTTTGACTAACACACATTTGTAGATATTTTTCATTTGAGAGTAGTTATTGCACATGTTCAAAAACTAGCATAAAAAGAGGGATCCTTCATAGGGGTTTTCATATATATCATTCTCTTACAATAAACTCATATAAAATTTTCAACACACAAGCTCAATTTCATAAAATTAGACATGGGTAAAAATAGGGTAAAATAGTGACTCAAAAATTAGTACAATGACATAAATCTTAGACCAAATAGATATTAGTGCCCAAATAGGGACACTAACACCACATGGTACTACTATCTAATATTTTTCACTATTACCCAGTAGCCTCAATTACAAGACAACTTAGATTGGCTAGAATAGTACACCATGTAGTATATAAGTTTGCATAGATTCAACTACAAGTTTGATAGTTATGTTTAGATTTTGCATAGATGCACATTAGTTTATATCAAATTCATATTAATAAATTATATTGGTGGAATCATGCATGGAATTATCATTCCCATATTTAGTTTAGATACTTAGATACAGTTACTAAAATTTGGCCCAAAATCATTATACTCATATATCAAATTGGGATAATGTGTGTGACAAATTCTTTCCATAGCAGTTACACATAAATTGATCAAATGGAATGGAAAAATCTATGACATTCTCTATGTTATATACACTTGACATCATATTCCATATTATCACAAATTTTATGCCTTAATCCATCTGTAGGGTTGGCATTCTCGAATGGCCCAGAGCTTCCTAATATACCTGAGGGGCTATGAATCTGACATACATAATTAGATATACTCATTTGGATATTTATATAACTTTTTGTAGTTTAGTTTCAAATTATCTACTACACATGGGTGGGAAATGATGGAGTTATATCCTTCTTTTGTTCATAATCCACCCATATGAGAGTGTTAGACACACTATTAGTCTAATATAAGCTATTCAAAGGTCATTATCCACTAAGTAAGGGTGGCCAATGATGGATTAAAAACATGATTGAGTTATTTATACAACAACTAATGAGGATTGAGAAATTTATCATCTCATTCCAATTTATTCAATGATTTTATCACTATATAAATGCACACACACATAGGTTATCATCAGGTTCATGCA
>JARHVA010003866.1:337500-357500 GCA_037957365.1 Torreya grandis
AGGATGGTGACACTCTAAATAGGTCCAATCAATGGTTGATTATTATTTTGGATGGCCACATAAATTAAACTAATTGTCATTCATTTGTAAGATTTATCTTTATAATCACAAACCCCAAACACTTTAGATTTTATATTCATACAAAATATTACATGATTATGCACCATACCTATTCATGTTGTGATAGCATGGAACTTAGTATCCTATACAATTATTGTCACTTGTATTTTCACCCATTAAGGAGATTCATATATATCCTCATCCAAGTGTAACAATGGAAACATATCTCTTTCTATGGATAACAATTTGATGAGATGAATCTCTAGAAGGGCTAGCTCCCTTGATTCACTCTTTCAAGTAATTTCTTGCCTATCAACTTTGGATGAAAATGGGTAATAAAATAACTAATAAATATGAAAAAGGTGATGAAAAAATATTTTATTTAATCCTATTGACTTAATTTATACTACTTAGAGAAAAACAAAGCTTCTCTTACACAAAACTCGCAACACAAAGCAAATTGTTACATCAGTGTTTCATAAGCTAGGTTTAAGAAGGTATTTTGATACTTAGGAGGGAAATGATTGATTTTTTGAGAGAATATAATAATTAACCACTTATATTATACTTATAAAATTATAAAATAACACTAAAAAATACCTATAACAATTACTCTTTTGCACACTTGGTGAACAATCAAGGATAACATGCTAGAAAAGATCATCTTCTACTAGACAAGACCAACAACATTGAAATAACACTAAATTTTATAGAATTTAAGTCTAAAAAATAAATTTTTTATTTATTAAATATTCATTCAATTACAAATTTGGATAATTTTTCACCATTAACCAATGGAGGCTACTAAAAAGAGCCAAAAGAGTCAATATTTATAGCCTTTGAGAGAAGAGCAAGACAAGGGAAGTCCAAAGGTCACTTAGACACTTGTAAATATAAAAAAAGGGGTTAAAATTACATGATAAATATATATGGTATGAACCATGTAATTTTATGAGGACCAAGTGTCCATACAATTCATGAAACTTAGGAAAAATGGCATAAAACTCCCAGTCTTGGCTCAAAAAACTACCTTCATAATTTGAACCAAATTGAATGTCACACCACTGAATAGTGATAGGTATTATTATTTGAATAATACTAAAGGAATTAATTCATGAATATATATTAATTATTTTCATTTTCACTCATCTTAAAACTCTTTAAAGGAAGCCATCACTATCTATAGTCTAAAAAAACTACTTTTTTAGTCACCCCTCACACTTGGCCTCAAAAATGCCTTAAATTTTCCATTAAAATACATTTAAGGGAGTTTATTACACATATAAATACCATCCATTTCATTATATGCATCAAAAATTCTTTAAAATGGCTCACACTTGGAGTTTTCACCCTTCTCACCCTTGTGTCCACTATGTCAGTTTTGACTGGCTGAAAGGAGATCTATTATTTGAACACTTAGATATTTTACCTTAGAAATAAATAACCATATAGAGTTATAATATGTATAAATATTTCATCCAATATTATTTCATCTGTTGAAACCTCCTAGAACCTACAAAACACAAAAAATGGTAAAAAACATACAATATGCTTGTGAGTGGTTTTAGTACTCATAGAAGGAGGTATAATAGGAGTGAAAGAAGCTAAAGAACACTCAACTACACATTTTTGGGTAGAATATCCATCTTAGGAAAGGTAACCAAACCATCACCAAGGGAGGGTGATGATGAGGAAGGAATGGAAATAGGCTCAATGGAAGGAGTGATAACATGAAAAATAGGGGTAAGCTCAACAATAATAGAAGAAAGAATAAGATCAATCATAGTAGAAGTGAGAAGAGGCCCAACTATAACATGCTCTATTAAGTTATGGTTAGGATCTATATAAGGTCTAAGGAGAGTTTCACTAACCTTAGGGGTAAACCATCTACAAGGGTCAAGGTACCTAGAAAAATGGTAAGGCTCGATCATAACACAATCCATGAGTATAGTCCTATGTGGATATTTATAAATTAGAGGTGTTAGAGCCATCTCTACCCTATAATAAAGGGGAAAAATACAAAAATTATGAATTATAATTGAAGGAAAATGATGATATGCATGAAAAAACTCAAGTAAAGAAGAATGATAATGGGCAATCTTGGTATCACGGGCCTGTGCAAGAGCACCTAACAACAAATCATTTAAGGAGTAACCATCATCATAATTTGGGGTGTGAATATCAATTAGATAGGTAGGGATAACCTTATCATCATATGAATCATGGTAAATAGAATGCCTAGTCTTGGTCAAGACTACAAGAATGTCATCACAAGGAGGTTTATGAGAAGGAGGTTGCAAGGAAGTAGGAAGATGATTGATGAGATGAGGTGAGAGATCATAATTTTTGATATTTATGTTAATCTAATTAGGCTAATCATCATAAAAATCTAAGAGGTTTGGATGAATGTTACCAATGAGCTTAGGATGTCCACTGTAACCTTGGGTTGAGTTAATGTGAAATTTGTAACATTGAGACTTATAAAATGGAATGATAGGCAAAGGCTCAAGAGTAGGAATCTTAAAGACACCATGATCTTGGAATTTTTAAAATTTCAAGGGTTAGTTTCACCCTAAATCTTGTAAATGTCTCCATTATGAGGGAATTTAATGATTGGCAAGTAGAGGAAGTAATAGGTCTCATGTAGTGAGCCCATGGCCTACCAAGCAAGATGTTCTAAGAAAGAAGTTAAAGATTATCACCTTCACATGGATGGTGATAGGTAAGATGGTAATGGGAAGCCACACGTAACTAAGAGGAGGAATTTTACTTCTATCATATCATTAACATATGTTGCATGTATACTTATGGTTGCATTCAGAATATCCAAGGGTTTTAATGAAATCAAGAGAAGTGACACATGTTCTAAAACACTCATCAATTAATGCATTATTTAATTAGATATCACCTATTTGGATGATAATGAATAATGGGGGATAATTTTCATGAATTATAATCTCATCAATAATCATATAAGTTATGGGAAATTTTAAATAAAGAGTAGTGTCCATAGTTTCATCAACATTGATAGACATCTCTTCACATTATTGTAAAATACTATCTTTGAAAATGGATAAAACTACCTCTCATCCTATGATGGGAAGATGAGGGACATTCATCTTGAATAATAGTTGCATGAGGTAGTTTATATGACATGGGGAAGTCCTCATAAGCTTAAGAAATAGAATCTGGGATGGGATATTAGTGAGCTCTGCAATGGGATCCTACTCATTTTAACCCATAAAAAGGTTGTTAGATAAACATGCATAATGGTTAAGAATATCCTCAGAAGGAGGAAATAAAATACATTAGAAATTTTTTTTATAATAATAAGGCTTAAAAAAAGGTGATAAATCATGTTGAGATGATTAACTAGTTGGTTTAAGTTGATTTTGAGAATTGGAAGAAGAGGTGTTAGTTTAAGCTTGGTTATCATTAGTATTGGAAGATGATGGAAGAGTGGTAGAAATAGAATGGGATGTATTATACAAGGGATAATCATAAATGATATCTTCAAAATTAATAATTTCATCTTTCCCCAACTCATTTAAATGAGTTGGAGAAGAATCTTGGATAACATGATAAGCCTTAAGTGAAGGAAGAGTGTCGATAGGTTAGGAACCAATGAAAGCCACCACCTTCACACATTAGTCATGCTAACCAAATTTTAGTTATAATTTGGTTCAACAAGATTTTATATATTATTGGTGGAAGGGGTGAGTTTTCCTTGAGTGTCTTGAATCAATTGATGATTAGGTAAATGATCTTTGTAGATAGCCAAATAAACATTTGCTTGATTTAAGGCTTGAGTTTTTTAATGTATTATATAGTCCTTAAAATCAATATCATAGGCTTGTTGATGCTTATGGATAATGTAATCATGATAAAAATTAGGTCCAAGAGTAAAATGTATGGCTAAATTATGAAGTTTTCTACAAGTCTAATGAGAATGACCCCAACTAACATAAAACCAATAAAATTTGTTAGGATCATACCATGATTTCATAGGTTGAGTAAAGTTAAGATCTCATGGAAGAGGCCTAGTTAAATGCTTAAGTGATTTAGTTGAGGATATAGGTTTTTGTACATTAATGTTTTTTGGTGAAGAGAAATGAGGATTAGGAGTTGGTTCTAAACAAGGGTTAGGAATGACAACTTGAACATTGTGAATGTTGTCATATTAATTAGTAACACCATCATTAGTATTATTGTGATTTTTTTCTTTAGTAATAAATGAGAACTAGTATAAGGTTTGGGTGGCTCAAATTGATGCATTAGGAAATCTTGTCTTTTATCTTGGTCAATAGCCTCATCCAATGTACATGGAAAGAGAGAGTGCAGACCCGATATTGTAATTTAGGAAAGAGAGCATTTGTATAGATATGAAAAAGATTATCATCTACCATGTTATGTTCACATTTGTTTGACAAAGTATTTTATATCTTAAAAAGGCTTAATAATTTTCATTCTCATGTTGTTTAAAATTAATGAAATGGACCAAAGTGTTTTCAAGAAGATCATTAGTTTGGAAGTATTGCAATAAAACATTTACTAAGTCTTCCAAACTAGCAATGGAATGAGCTCTAAGTAGATTGTACCAACTAAGGCATCACCCTTGAGGGTTTTGGATAGGAACTTGGTAGTAGGAAAGGTGTTTAATTTCACCTAATCCTTTTAAATATTTCCAAATATTTTGAGGTGAAGGGTGGGATTGGTTGATCCACTATAATAAATTTTAGGTGTTATACCTCCAATATCAATGTTGGAAATTTGTGTAGTGTGAGATTTATTTTGTAGGTTTTTGATAGTTTTATTGAATAAAAGAGGTTAAGGAATGAGATTTCCTTGATAATATTGAAGAGGAGGATGGGGAACATTCTAGTTATGTATGCCCCAAGGCATTGGTTGTAGATGAGATTCAAGATTAAGAAGGTGGTTTTGCATCTTCATCATTTGATTTGTGTTATGAGCTTGAAAGGCATTCATTTTATTGAGAGTTTGAAATAAAATTTCCTTTGTTTTATTAGAATTAGAATTGGTGTTTGTATTGGTATTAGTGTTTTGGGTACCACTATTAGTTTTGGTATGAGCTTGAGAAGAATTATGATAATATGAGGCACTAGTGGTAATATTTGTTTGTGAAGCAAAAGATGGACTAGTGAATGGTTGAGAAGAAGAAGCTCTATAAGCATGATTTCCTTGGGTATTAAATAGTGAACTATTGAAAGGATTAATGATAGTGGACTTTATGTGAGGCCCACTAGATGTATAACCTACCATGTTAGTTGAGATACTAGGCATGGAGGTAGAAGAGGTTAGAGAAGAAGATCTCCTGACATAAGGAGTCAAAATTTAAGGAAGAGGATGAGAACCAAATAAAGTGGTACCTCTAAATCCCATTGAGAATGTAGTATTAGGTGAATGAGGTTTTTTATTCAACCATTAATCATGAGGTTATAAATGGTAGAAGAATCCTTTCCTCTATGTGGAGGAAATTTAGAGATAAAGAAAAGTAGTTCAGGAGTATACTCTAACTCAGGGTGATCCTCTAAGAAAAGAGGAGGATTATGTTACAAAGAGGTATTAGTATGTGTCCCATATTTCATTATGTGAGTGTAAATATGAACATTAATATAATCCAAAATAGGATCCCTACTTTGTCTATGGGAGACCCTATTAGGATTGTTAAAGTTCATCATGTCTACTAACTGTGACTCAGTGTCATTACCAAATAGAAATTCCATGATGAAGGGAAAATAAGAGAGATGAGAAATAAAAGAATAAAGAGATGAATAAAATAGTACAATGTTGATTATGTTGATGCAACATATAAATAAGGACTATAAAACTATATGGGGTCAACTAAGTCGATCTAGTACAGTGTATAAAAGGTAGAAAAACTACTAGGTCAACTAGGTCGATCTAGTACAACTGATAAGGAATTCAAGAAGACTAAAATATATTATGAAAATGAAATAAGATAAGTTATAATTAATTCAAATCACTAAGTACTGAAAGTAAACAAATAGTTAATTGAATTAACATTGGCTAATCCAATTGAAGCACATAAAACAAAATCTTGCACCAACATTGGCTAATGCAAGTTTTTGTACACATAATTGAGAAAAGAGAAATAAATCCAATTGAAAAGTGAAGATATAACTAATTGGTCAACCTAAATGTTTATTATATTTATTAATATATGATTTTAAATGTGATGGGAAGTTGGTTATAAGAAAGTTACTAGATAACAATCTAAGGATAGTTTTAGGTAGTTTGGGATGAAAGGGAATTTAGAGGCAATTATATAGGATTGGTATTAGGGCCTACCCCCTCACTTCAAATACCTTAGTGATAAGGGTTTCAGGTGATTAGCTATAATATACCCTTAAACACACTTTCTACTTGACCAGAGCATCAAGTTAGCTTCCCCCTTGGTGGTGAAATCCAAGTTGGTTGGCCTAGGGTAGACAAAATGTTAAAGTGATTTTTTATGTTTTTGTGGTTTTTTTATGTGTGCATAAAATATAAATCATGAAACTTAGTGATTAATTAAAAATCCATTAATTAAACTATGTGAGATATTCTAAGCATGCAAGCAATAGAAAAATAAATGTGTGAGCTAATTACTAATAGATATGAGGTTAATTCCAATTTGAAATAAGGTATAGTGTTGAAAATATATTTAAAAAATATAGAATAGGGTTGATAGGGTCAAACCTATAATATGGAAGCAAGGTCTAAAAATGAACTGGGTCAGTAGGTTTGATCTAGCTACTTCAGACAACACATAGATCACAAAATTAGGTTAATAGTGTCAATCTAATTGACTGTGCAATGCAAATTTTAAAGATTGTAAACTATGAAAGGAAAGATAAAAAAAATAATGAAATAGAGAGGTAGAAAGCAAGCTTGGTGGATCATATATATAATGAATTAAGATTGCTAATGAAGAACCTTGAAGTATGATTGAGAAACCTACAAAACAGGACAACAAGATTGATCTAGTTATGCAAGAACCTACTACAGAGTGTTAAAACTATAAGGGGTCAACTAGGTTGACCTAATAGGATTAAATAGATGTCTAAAATCCTAGAAACCTATACTAGGTCAACTGGGTTGATCTAGTTGCATGTTCTTGGAAACCTACGTATAGAGATAAATAGTTGGGTCAACAAAATTGATCTAATATGTCAAAATATATAATTAAAGTGATGATAAAAAATGAAAATAAGTGAAATAAATCCTACAAAAGTTAGTTTCATGTCAAGTTCACCAGAGTGCATGCAATCAAAAATGCATCATGTCTATAAATTAATCTTAGCTCAAAGAATATAGAGCATACCTACACTTCTGATTGGGGATACACTTGTTAGGAGGGAACATGAAAAATATGAAGATTTGTTAAACCTAATTAGAGGATCACTTGTCACAACACATCATGATATAAATGGTTACAAAGCCTACTATCTAACATAATTACACACCAACCCTAATGGAGTCCTAAGGTTTAAAACATTCACTTATTCTAATAACAAGAAAGTAAATCTAATCTAGTGCACACCAAATCTTGTGGCACAAAGTGGGGGTTATAAATAATAAAACAACTAAACTAAACATGTATTAGAAGACATATACTAATGTCAATGTATACAAAATCCTAATACATGGGAGAAAAATATAAATTAATTATATATCTACTCTTATGAAGGAGAAATAAAATTAGAAATACTTACCTTTAAAGATGAACCTGTTTAGCCTCAATATCTCCCTTGGCCAATGTGCTTCACATGAGATCGTATTGGTATCTAAGTATAACCAAGATAAATCAGCTCTCTACAAGACAAGATATATATCTCCAAAGAAAGTATGGAACCCTAATATTTTTTGCTCAAGTAGAATGGTCAATAAGCATATATTTTCTCACATTTATTTGCTACCAATTCTTCTCTTTTGAAATGGTAGGAAATGAAATTCTATATATAGGTACATATTAGCCTAAATCTTCTTAGAAATGTCAGTTTAATAGGGTCAACCTAGTACATTTTTAGGGATAAATCACTATGTTTGAACTAGGTCAATTGAAAGGCTAACAAGCTAAGAAAGTGAGAAATACCCCTAACTATACTAGGTTGACCCAATTGACCTAGTATAGTCGACTATCCAAAAGGGTGTTAAGACAAGAAAAAGAGGGGTGGAAAGAGGAAAAGTCTAGAATATGTAAGACTGAGAAAAATAAGCTTAGGGTAAATGGTTTTAGGAGATAAATGTGTAGATGGCAAGTGGAAAAAGTGAAAACAATCTTATGAAGCACCAATGGTCCACCCACCCCTTTCCTAGTGTACCCATTATGGTGTGCACTTAGAGCGATTGAGACTCGATAGGTTCTTTCAAGATATAAAGTATCAGTAATTATTAAAATTTTGAAAATATCATGTGTATACACATGTAGTCTACATGTTATATCAGATTTAAGAAAATATTCTTATATTCTAAGTTAATCATGTATTCTTACTTGAGTAGCTAAAAATTTGTTATTTTCTTCTTCTTAAAGTTTTCACATAAGTACGTACCTCTTTTAGAATTGGTTCTCAAAAGTTAGCTAAGCAAGGGTCATAGGTTTATACCCTTCCAAGGCATAGATATAATTACACCATAGGGTAGCATAACCATTTAAATGATAGATAACAACCCTCACCTTCACATTGGATGGTGTGTTATGTAGGTTAATGTGTTTTTGTATATTTATAGCCATGCATCAACTACATCTCCTAATTTATTTTTTGAAAATGTAAGTGGGGGAAGCATTTTCATCTCTCTAATGATTAGGGCTATTGTTATTATTGGTACTTCATAAATTTATTACTCCCCTACTTGTATAGATTACGATCAAGGGAATTATTCTTGAGGATCACCCTTAAAATTATTTAACCTTAGCTCTTGATTTTTAATCTTTCCTTGAATGGAATTTAGAGTAGACAAGATTCTATAAAGTAATTCTTATTGGTTATCAATTGGGTTGTTCCCAACTGAATTATTATTCAGTGTTTAACTATTGTTATTATCATTATCATTATGGGGAAGAGGTTCATTTCTAATTTGGTTTAGATTTTGGGTAGCATGGGACCTACCTCAGCTTTTATATCTACATCAACCACTACCTCTTAATACTAGCCTATCATTTCCTTGATCATTGTCAACTTGATTACTACCAACCCTAATCTTAACCATTTTCTTGAGAATTTGCCAAATAGTTTCTTAGGTAGATTTTATTAGAAATAAATAATTATATGTCTTATTTAGAGTTGTGTTTATAATTTTAAACTTATCATAGGCTCTGATACTAGGTAAAACAACCCCCAAAAACATTTTGACCATCCCTTATTTAAGATTTCATAAAAACAAAGTGGAATGGTTTATTACATGTAACTTGGTTTTACATGACCTATCACAATCCCCATAACCACATTAATTTACATGAAACCCTTATCCAGGGTAATTACCCATAAACTATTCAATGGGGGAAAATTATTTCCATAGGTAAACCTTCATGTACCTTGGGGCATATCGATATACCATCTATAATGATAAGCTCAGAACTGTATGGTGGAAAACACCTTCCCAATAGGACCACGTAGGTGCCATTATCCTATCTAAGATACTCACATATATGTAATTAAGGGTATAAGTTAGGGTATATTATTCACCCCTATAATTCTAGGGAAATACCATACTATCAAGAGTTTATTATGGTTCATACAACATCTTTTTGTAAGCCAAGGTTCATAATGATGTAAACATATTTTTTTTAACTATCTTAATTAAAATAAAAAATTGAACAATTTTAGTAGTTTAATAATACACTTATAAATCCATGAAATTAAAATAGGGATATGCCTTTAATAGGTTTCATGTAAATGAATAGGCCATTGTAGTAATATCCATGTTGGATCATTATACCATGATCTAAAATTTTGGGATCATTCTACTATGTTCATTCAACAAGTAACCATAGGATACTAAAATCATATTTAATTTTTATAATCTTCATCAAAATCATAAATGACTATTATGATTTTTATTATAGTGGTTACTTATTCTTACCAAATGATCCCATAATTATCCACTTAGAAATTTAAATCTCTTAAATGTTAATTACTTGTCAACTAGTTTTATTTAAGAAAAGTATTCCACTTAATCATAGTTTTTATGATTTATAAATTTTTTTGTTTCACCTTAGCTTTCATGATTTATTCCTTTAGGAACATCAGGTTATTATACTAACAATTTATAAATTCAACAACTATTATCAAGTGTTATTAAGACACTAACAGGCTTTTAGACCCAAGCATGATTTTAATTTCTATGAGATGATCAATTAATTTATCATACTCATTTATGTTATTTAAAGGATCATAATTCTATAAAAATTAAATAGTTAAATTCTATGAAGTAGTAACAACTACTCAATATAGTTTGAAAGTAACTTGAGTGTATATTGACACTCTAATGTCATTCTAAGAAACTTGCATTTTTTCATTGAGATTGAGAATTAAGAACAACAATTTAAAATTAGTGAATTACACTATTTGATTTGATTCTCTCTCCTATTTAGAAGCTTAAAGACTTAATTACCACATATAAAAAGGATTATGTGAACTAAAAAGATTTACACACATTCTTACATCCTTATTTTGACAAGTAAAAAATAACTTAGATCATCTAACTTCAAGGACTAATTTAATCCAGCATAAATTATTAAAACATACTCAACAAATGGAAATGCAATTTTGTTCCTTATAAGGATTTTAAATCTTGTAATGACAAATTTTTAAGATAGACAATAACTTATGCCATCAAATTTCATGAACTAGTTGTGATAAAGATTAATTTACAAACTTATTGTATGGATGTAATGTGACCAAAAGGATCAAGAACATCAGTTTAATCAAAAATTTCTTAACATGCCATAAAGTGATTTTAATGGCTGTAAAATTAATCACATACTTAGTGTATTTTATAAATCATAAAATACTCAGAAATTATGTTATAAAATATTTGGTACAATAATATATATTTCTCAAATATTCAAATAAAAAAACTTGAAATTAATATACAAGTGCAACCATTTAATTTCTATGCTTGTACATAAGTAATAACATAGTCTTAAGAACTAGTTCAAGAAATATAAAATCAACTTGTTAATTGATAATCATTAATGAACTATTAAAACTACAACCACTACATTTATTGGAATGTAAATAACAATTCAACTTGTAACCAATTAGCTTTTTGCCTACTTGGACGCATATAAAATTCCACCCAAACTTAACCAACTAAATCACTGAATCAACAACATAATAGTACTAAAATGGATAAATGAATAATAGTATAGAAATAACATGCTTCTATCCTATTACATCAATATAAGTGATTATTATTATTTTCTAAATATGATATACTACAATAATAACTAGTATAATAATTAAATAATACAATAAATCATCTGATATCACCAATATTTAACTAAGAAATATAACTTCTCCACATGATCCATCCTAACCTGACCCATCCTATAAACCCTTGAATCAGTGGCAATTACCACTCCAAACCATCAGTTGGGAGGTGGAGTCTAGTTTTTAGGTATTTGGGATAAGAGTATGAGAAATAAGGGATAAAATACATTACTAATTTTTCAAAAATTAATTCAACCAATCAATCATTTCATAACTAAAAAATAAGTGTAAACGCCAATAAACATACAAGGATTGACACCCTCTATTTGTCCTCTAAAGGTTTATGGATTTTAAATATATATTCAGTTGAACCATGTCAACCTTCATCTTAGATTATAGATGTCCCACCATAAAAATCCATCACTTAAAGTGATACAAAACATATTATACAACCATTTACAAAATAAAAAATATTTTCATAATGCATGTACAAGAAAATATATAACACAAGACCAAACTTTTAGATTCCTTGCCCTTTTAATAGTTAGTTAGGTATAGTCATTTCATCACCTATAATAGGTGATGAAATCACTATATTTGATCCATTTGTGTGGCTAGGTCAACCCTTTAAAAATAATACTACTATAATAATATTAATGAGATATCAAGTGCTTATAATAAGAATCAATATTATAACTTTAAACTCATTTTAAACTCTTAAGCACTAGGTAAGGTTAATACATTAAAATGCAAATGAACCATGCCTAAAAATGGGAAACCATTATGTTAATAAAACCCCAAACACACTCAACCAAGCCACTTATCAAGTAAATAAAATAATCCAAAATATTTATTGATGATGAATAAAAATCTAACCATAAGATAAATATTTTATTCAAGTAAAATATTCTCCAAAAATGCAATTCTAATGCAATTCTAACTAGCTGCTTCAATTAGGTAAAGAAAAATAAAAACCCAACCATATAAATAAAGTGACCTCTTATATAGGAATGAAATACCAAAAGCCAAAAAAATGTAAAAATAAATCACTAAACCTTATCTCAAACCCTACAACCAGGAAAATGGAAATAGAATCATTATTTATCTAATAATTTTACTATGGTCAAGAAAGAACATGATTAAAATACATTTAGGTTTTTTATAAATAAAAATTTCATTATCAAATTTTAAAACCTATAAATTATATTAACCTAAAAATAAAATTAAATCGAACCATTATAAAATAAAATATAAATATCCATTTTAGACTAGTATAGAACCTTTACAGGCTCATCAAGAAGTCTATTTACTTCCTTATGATCCTGAAAATAATCATTTCATTATTTGAATTTTAAAAAAATTAAACCATTCATTCTCTTTTCTCAAAGAAATTTATATAACACTTACTTGATTCGCTATCCATAGGAGGAGAAAAATATTATGAACTTACTTACATGACACCAAAAACCCTTGTTCTCCCCAAGATCCATGCCATGATTTTGTACCCATGGCCCACACTGATCTTTCTCCCTCCTCCATTACTTATTCTTCTCTCTCAAATCTCCTTCCATCTTTTCCCAACTATCCTCAACTACCCTTTCAAAAAAAAATGTCTTGGCAGTTATGCCCCATCTCCTTAAATGTCCTTAGCTCAAAAAATGAAATGATTTACTTCAAATACCAAAAAAAATAGGTTACAATATTTATTTTCTAGGATTTAAAACCCCATGCCCCCTACCAATCATTATAATTTCACCAAAAATCAAATCTTTGATTTTAAATTTAATACCATGCTAAAATAATTTATGGCCCTAACATGGGTTAGAAAAAATATAAAAAACAAAACATTAAACTTTTTACCACTACACCTAAGTCATTTAAGATATAAGATAAAAAAAATCCTTTATTATAAATGCCAAGTCAATACTAACTCTTATGATTTTTATTAAATGTTTGAATCAAGCTTACTCAAGTTAGCGATTAATGGTCCTGCCCTTGGTTATAACATTCAAACACGCATTATGGGCACAATTGGATATAAACCAATGACAACCTATGAGAAAATAAGGATAATTAGTATGTACAACACAATGAGATAATAATTTCAAAGTATATAAATAATTAAAGAAACCAAAATGAGATAACAAAATTGATCAAGAAACTAATGCTAAGCAATTAATGATAAAATAGTCAAGACAAACTCAACAAAAGTCAAAAAGATGATTGAAACAAGAATAAGAGAAAAAGACAATTAAGAGTGATAGAATAACAAAATGGATAAATTTTTTCATAGTGATTATAGATCAATTATAACACCCCTTTTTACCTATGTCAATTATTTGACTACTCATTACCCTTGTCCCTTATCCCCCAACCACCAAAGTCCACCACTAGCCTAGTTCATGTTACCTGTACCTGCACCCACAAACAAGAATTAGTAGAAACTATACAATATAATAATTTAGAGTTGAATTGAATCATATAAGTACAAATACTAAATGGTATAACTAAATCAACATATTTACAAATTAAACTAAGCTATAGTATTTAGTCCGATGTCAATAATGGAAAACTAGATATGATCTAAAATATATTATGACATTACTTAGCATAGTAATGATAAAATAATAGCACAAAGGTATAGCCAAATAGTATAAAATCATGTTGGAAACATATAATAGTCTTAAAAAATAATGTATGTAGGATGGGTTATAACATTTCATTGACACTAACATAATATATAGTATAATTGGAACAATATATATTGGCTTCACAACCCCACATATGAATTTAGATATATATTTAGAGTGAATAGAGATAGGGTCCAAGGTCTATAAATTTTATTGGCTCTATCTAGTTTAATTTATCCATTAAAATTTTCTATAAATGATCAATGTTACTACACCACATATGCAATATGTATGGAATGCCTAACATGGCATGAATGATATATGTGATGTAGCACATATCCATATAATAAAATAGGTTGATATCATATTTATATGTATTTCATGATGTGATGGATAATGTCTACCCAATTAATATGACTTTTTTTCAACTCCTTGAAATTATTAAATAGTATTCAATATGTATGGGTTACATTAGTATGGTGGGCTTATTGAATATTATGATGTCATTAACTAGAACTATATTTACCCAATTAATGTGCTAGAAATGCAAGTAAAAATGACATACAGTGGTGGTTTGGTGTGTTAACATCATTAATATGACCTATGTTGTCAAAATCACACACTATGACTTGAATTCAAAGTTAATTAGCATGATTGCACGTACATGTTCCATAAATTGTATAAAT
This sequence comes from Torreya grandis, assembly GCA_037957365.1. Lineage (NCBI taxonomy): Eukaryota > Viridiplantae > Streptophyta > Pinopsida > Cupressales > Taxaceae > Torreya > Torreya grandis. The sequence goes on from JARHVA010003866.1 coordinate 352,333, forward strand.
TTCCATGGTCACAAGCGGATATGGTATTTTCATGTGGATTTTGGCAATAATGGAGATAATCTCAAGTAAAATCATAATAATAGATGGTTGGATGTGCAAGGGTGATAATTATAAATAATTTACCATAATCACACATTTTTTTATTGAATTTAAAGAGAAATGGTGTGGTTATGCACATATGTGCCTAACATTGTTTTCATTTAGCTTGGCCATAAGAGAATATGGCATTTTTGAGTCACTTTTGTCCTATAATGGACTTAATTGAAAGTAAAATTAACATGAAATGGTGGTTGGGTGTGCATGGGTCACCAATGCAACCTATGTTTAACCATGTACACTACTTTGGCATGAATTCAAATTGAATTTGGGTGACCATGCCTAAATGTGGCCCAAATTATCCCTATTTACCTTAGTCACAAATTATTATGGTGGGTTTGTGTCACTCTTTTGCCTATAATGGACTGAATTATAAGTAAAATTGTAATATAGGAGTGGTTGAGAGTGTATTTGTTTGTAAACTCTAATTTTGACAAACCTAGGACTCATGGAAATACCAAAAAATAATCTAAAAGGAGATAAAACCCAAAAAATGACTATATGTTTAACTAAAATGGATATCAATTACAAAATTTATGCCTTGAAATCCATAGGATCAATACTAAAATCTTGAAAATGACCAAGTACTGACCATATTAGATTTTGAAACATTATTTACCAAATCACAAGACATGAAACTATGAGACCAACTCTAAAAGATGAAAAGTAACCCTAATTTCTTATATTTACTAAAATAAAAAGAAATCATAAGAAATATAAATGTAATAATATAAATATCAATTTATTATATTTATTTTAGTAAATGACTCCCTCGCCCACCTTCTAATTGATCCAATTTTTCAGTTTTATACCTCAATGCTTACATTTCACAAGAACACTTACATGTTATTGCACGTGCATGTTATTACACATATGTTCTTTTTTTTTTTCAAATTTAAAAACCATGCCTTTTGGATCATAAATTGATTGGATTCTTGAGACAAAGGATTGTAACTATAGACACACAAATGAATCGATATTTTTTGAAAAAAAAAAGGAAAATTCAAATTTCATCACTAAAGACTATGAATTTTATTAAGACATTTCATAAAATTATTACTAGGATGATGAGCATGCTCTACTCTTTCCAAATATATATTTTTTTTAAAATGACTATTTTAAGGTTTCTATCTATGTTGATTTCTAAATATGTATTTTTTAGGCCATCACACACTAAAAATATACATGCCTATTTATGTTTATGTATTTTTTTTAGTTGATCCACATGAAAATGAATATATGGCCAATATTTAGGCCTAATTCTACATTCATTAAATATATATATATATATATATATATAATGAGGTAGTTAGAGAGCCCTCATGATCAACTTTATTTACCAATTTTTATGATTTAATTACTCATCAAATTAATTAAAAATATATATATTCATTAATTTTTTTAAAAATATAGATCACAAACTAGATGATCTTATCTAATTTTTTCACCAAAGGGTTTCAAACAATATTAAACAATACTAAAAAAATAAGGCACCACACAACTGATTATCTACTCTATTTCTAAAAATAATAGGATTTCCTCTTCAAATTTTAGATGTTTGATTTATACTTAACCATTTTTTAAAATAGTGTTTTGGAGACTAGACTCAAAATTATACAATTTATTTTCTCATACCATATTAAAATTTTAAGTGTATCCCTCTCGAAATAATCTACAAAGTAAATATTTCTTAATTTTTAGGAAAAAAATGTCCATAGGTAGGCCCCATTTTATCATCCAAATTTATACACTTACCTAGGTGTATATGATTTATAGTAAAGCTATGGGTCCTAGCTACTAGAGGCTATCCTAGGGTTGGTGGATTGTGTAAGTGGGTAAATTATGTAAATGAAATTGTAGGTACATTAAATGAAATTGTAAGAAGCCCATGTGGACATTTCATGAATTAATTTAATGTGTAAGAAAGTGGATTTAATTGTGTAAGTAAACCCACATGGAATAAGTAATAAAAATAAATTAAAGTGTAAGGAGAAGTATGGGGCATGTAATAAAATTAAATACAATTGTAGGAGTGACCTTACATTTGAGGAAGTATATCCTTGATTACTAAGTTTTAGTGGATATTTTTTTATGGATATTTATTTGCCAATCCTTGGCTTGTTTAGGAGTTGAACATCCCTTTTTGGGTTTGGTTTGTGAAAATATTGAGGAAGGAGCTTGGAGTAAATATTTTTAAAATATATTTAGGAGTGCTTGGGGATTTAAGACAAGATTCTCATTTCCCTACTACTTAATTATTTTACATAAATTCTAAATTTGGTTGAAGGATAGTTTTCCCACCCCTTTTATTGATTGTCCTATGTGGGTATAATGGAAAGCATGTGTTCATTTTAAATTTATTCTATAGTTACATGGTTTGAGTTTTCAAAATGCATCTTAATATATCTCCTTCAATTATTAAAATGTGAAATGCTTGCTTAATATAAATATATTTGTTTGAAAAAAATTTATTATGAAAATGTTTTCAAAATGTTGTGACTAAACTTAAATACAAATGTAGAATGATATAACATGATACTTGATCTAATCATTACAATTAGTCTATTGATTTGTTTGTTATAAATTATTACAAATTATTGGTTATTGTTGTAGCCAAATATTGCACCCTTGGATGAGTTTTTTTAGACCTCTCCACATTTTACCAACATGGGGTTACCTCTAGGCCTATGGGTTTCCTATAGCAAAGGTAAAACTATAGGTTTAAGGGATATCTCCCTTGATTTATCTTTTAGGCTCACACTACACTAGACTAATCACTATTGGGGGTGAAAAGGGGAGAACGGAATTGAAATTAAAATATACTAATGAGGTGATACACTACAGATAAGTCCACAAACACACTTGAATATACATTAATAAATAAGACTATGAAAATTGACCTTAACACATTGTCCTTATAGCATAAGTATTTATCAAAGAGGTAGATTGTTATGCATATATATAGGTGGGTGAAAACAATTCCTGATACTAGACACTACTAGTCTCTCTCACACTTCAAGACACATTTATCAAACACATACACTTTATGAAACCTATTAGAAGAGATATCACTCATACAAAACATGCAAGATTAAAATGGAAGAAAGGAAGAGACATTCATCACTTGTCAAACACATAAACCACTTAAAATAGTTAGGTAAGATGTTTTAGAGATAAAACATACTTTAGAATATTATTCAAAGGTAAAATAAGGTGTCAAAATAGCAAGGCTTTGGATTACCAGGTGTGTGCCAGATACAAATGCTAAAATGGCTTGCATAAATAGAGCATATGAGATGAGAGATAAGAAGATAAGTGGAAGGGTCACAAGGTCAAGTGTAAAGCTATGAAAACTAGTTAGAATTTGAGAGAATGAGGTGGAAAAAATACCATGAAGTGGTCTTGGACAAGTTTCCATCTCAAGTATGACACCTTCCTTCAATTTGGTATAGAGAGTCTTAATGTCTTTCTTGAAATTGCCTTTTGGTGATGAAGAGTCACTAGACTACTTGAAAATTAATTTATAAGTATTTTCCACATATTTAATGACATGGGAGGTTATAAATAAGATGATTATAGTAATATACACCTCTCTAACTGATAGCCTTCCTCTTAACACTTGTGTTCACTATCTGTAGTCACTTACTAGTCCTCTTGGTTTCAATATTTATACTTGTCAGCAAGGTGACTTGAAATTGTCTAAGGGAGCTCATTTCATAGGTGTTATAAATATATTTATAAACCATTTGACTTAACCTCCATGAATTAAACCATAAAAGATATAATATCATACCTTTCATCATAGCAATAGGCAGTTAATTTATTTTATCACTATCTATCCAAGACTCCCTGTAATGAAAATATTAGAATAAGAGTTTATATTCTCAAATAAAGTGAAAATGGAATATTAAGAGTTATAAAACATTTATAAACACCTCTAAAATCTAAATTCATCCATCAATCCCCTTCTACACCTGTCAAACACACTAAACCTTGCAAGAAACATAGTATTAGGTTTGTCTGTACAAGTGATAATAAGGATAATTTAGATGTAAAGGAGCCTAGGAGAGTGAAAAAAAATTTAAAAATACTTTCAAGGCTAATTAGACACTTATATATACATTTCCATTCTTTTCTTCTCCATCAGGTTTGCACAAGGGTTTTGAGAGAGTTTTAAGACACTTAACTTGTTAGCAATGATTCATAAAGGTTATACATCCAAACATAGAAAAAATTAAAAACATTTGGAGTATAAGAAACCCTTAAACTATCCCTAATTTATTTTTTCACCGTGTACAACATTCATACAAATATGAGTGAAGAAAGATTATTCTCGATCTCTTACAATGTATTCTGGTAATGTCAAAGATAGTTTTGGGTGAAATGGATTAATTCTATGATGTTCCTTGTAAAATAATGTTTCCAAATAATCCTCCACTCTCCCATAAAGTTTCTAAATTGTCTTGGAATTTTCTCATGGTCATCTTAAACAAGATAGAGACCATGAGGGTTTAGGTCTAATAGCCCTAAAATGTATATCTATAGATATAACCACTTGAGTTTTTACCATAACTTTAGGTGCTTCTCCATATCTTATCATAGATAATACAACATCACAAATCATTATATATTGATTCAAGGTTATTCATTTAAATATTTGTTCATCAATGTACCGTGTTTACAAGTTGGCTTGCTACTAGAGTGCCCTGTATTTGAGAGAAAATAAAGATCATCTAACATATTCATATGACTTGAATGAGACCATGGAGGGATTTTTTGAGTCATGATGATTATATGTATAAATTATAAAAAAAAAAATTATGATCATATATATCTCAATATCACATATACTCAAAATTGGCCTTTAGGTCTATAGACTGCATGTATAATTTAGTTTGACCAGGCATGGAGTTAGAAACTTAGTTTAGATAAAACTATGTTCTATTTCCTACCTCTGATGGTATTATGAAAATTTGTATAATTACTATGAAAGTGAATTTATCATCTTAAATATATATCTCTACCAACAAACTTGCATCTTTTTTGCTCAGACTGGTCCACTGTATGTACTG
>JARHVA010003866.1:1030000-1057500 GCA_037957365.1 Torreya grandis
CCTAATGACTAAGTAATTAGGTTTAAATATGAAATACACCTCAACAAAGCTATATACGCATCCAAACTACTATATATAGGTACATATCAAGGATGTTTCAACACCTAACTTGCATTCAATGACTCAATTTCATAAAATTCACTCAAAAATCCTCCCTCATTGTCTTATAATTATCCTTCATGAAACTAACATTTCTTGCCTTCAATGTGGTGTTACAAGTTACATGTTACACATATTCACTTGTAAATTCATGCTTCCCATGACCTCATTAGATTTTTTCATATCTTATGCAAGACTAAGTTTATTATCAACTTGTTTTATCAATTAATTACCCAAATTATTAATTATTAAGTTGTTTATTCATCTGATGACTAGGGTAGACACTCCTCTATCATTGAAAGTCAAGATAGACTCGAGATTTTTTTTTTATAATGTCATCTACATAGGCACTCATCGAGGTATGTATATTCACTTGTAATTTTGAATTGTAATTTAGTACTTTTGTTTTAATAATTTTATTATATATTTTGGCAAATATAACTTATATGTATGAATGTATTGTGTATGCAGGGATATCATATGACATTTGATAGTCTGATTTATATGACTACTATGATAGCTCCTCATGTTTCTTTATCATTTGGCATGCCTATTCATGTAGTTGAACTTGGCATTGACCTAGTTGAGTATGAATGAAAAATTGAGGAGGACCATGATATTATGGTAAGTGCATGTTTAAATAAATTTTTTATTATAGTTTAAAACATGAGTTTCTTAACTTGGTTTCATGTATACATTTTAATTTTATAATAATTTTTATATTTGAAAAGGTTCAATTGTAAGTGATATATGAGCATTGTACCCATAATTGAACCTTGGAGCAATCCAAGGCATTCAAGATATCTCCATCTATAAGAAAGACATCCCAAGGAGAGTATTTTTTAAAGAAGGACAAGAGAGGGAGACTATTTTATGATTAAGATGTTGTAGATGATGTAATTTTTTGTATGTCTATATGGCAATGTATGCATTTTTGGCATTGTACATGCATATATGATGTATGTACCTAACATTAAATACTATGTTGTTAGACATGATGTAATGTTTTGTATGCCTATATGGCAATGCATGTATTATTGACATTATATGCCTATATATGGCATTTGTACATGGCATTCTTATTTTGTACATGAATATTTAAGAAAAACCAATGAAGTAAATCTTGTTTTAATCACTTTTGTTTAGAGTATTATAAATGAATGGTTTTGAAGTATTCTTAAGGATTAAAAATATTACAAGATTGAGAATAAATTGTTAGGATACTATTGAAAATCATACCCTTATAAGAAATTAAGAATATAATTGATTGCATTTGAATTATGTTTGTATGCTAATATAAAGGTATGGAGGAGAAGTCTAAAAAAATATCATTAGCTGGTTCTAAACCTAACTAATGACATTCACTTGCTACATGGTTTGATTTGAATCTTCTTTCACAAGCTATCTCCTCTTTTGACTCTTTAGACTTTATTTAACTTCTCACACCTAGTAATTATTTATTGTAATCTTAGTATCACCTCTTTAATTTCATTGACCTCTATCCATACATCCTTTACCTCATTCCATTCATGTCTCATTCATAAATTTCCTCTCAATCTCTTTCTAGTTTCTTCTTAAGCACCTTATTTGGGTCTTAAGGACCAAATATTGGTCTATGTTTCAAGAGCTCAACCTATTATCACATATGGTCTTATATGATCATAACGTACCTAGTATAACCCCCTTCAATTACTCAAACAATAGCATACTCTCATTCCACACGTTATGGACACAATGATCTCTTAAGTCTTGTAACCCTTTTTTACTATATTTTGCCTTGTATGGAAATTTTATGATTTATCAAGAGATTATAAGGGAATTTATAGGTACACTCTATTATTTTTCATGTCTATGTCAAGTTTTATAGCCCAACTTCACCTCTAACTATCACTTCCTTCATTAACCTACCCTCATTTAGGCCCAATTATCCATATTCCAACCCTCAGTCCTAGAATCCATACACATACATAAAATATTAGGTTAAAACCTTTTTATTCACATTTTACATGTATAGGGGAGAATAATTACAAATTTTCATTAAATTCCCATGGTTAAATCTCTCAAAAATACACAAAACTTATTAATCTAGGGTTTTACATGCCCTGTATATACTTTCCAAAGGACCAATTTAACCTTAAAAATAATTTTATTTTCTTTAAAACATACTCATTAAATATAAAACATATCATAACACATTTCTAATGATCAAACAACTAACTTTGCCTTTATGCCTTTGAGCTTGCCTATGGGGATTTGAACTTGACTATGGGGATTGCATGATGTTTGGAGTGTGAAAAAAATTTAAATGTGTTTAATAGGTTGAAAAAAATCTTACCATACTTTATAAATATTTATCTAAGCTTAGAACCCTCAAAAACACCTTAAAACTCCAAAAATTATGCTTGCATGAATAGTGACCATTATGAGACATGGAGGAGACTGTGACAAAATAATGAGAACTTAAACTTATAATATGACCTTAAAAATATTATATATGGGTATATAAGGTCATTAATACCATTATGAATTAGTTTCAAGTCATTTGGATATGTACTTTGTCTTGTAGACCCTTTTACCACAATTTACCTTGAGTTACCTGCATACTTCCTTCATGCCAAAACTTATCTTCAAAATTTTGCATGAAAAACCTAAAATTTATTACTTATATAGGAAAATATAGGTTTAAAACATAATATTATATGTTTTTAATATCTCTCCAAGGCTAAAACTACTTCCTGGCATCTTGAACTGATAAAACATCCATAAATCTTTAATGACTGCCTTCTTGATTCCAAGAAGATTGTGTTAAAATATTAGGAACTTTAAATATTTATAGGATATTAATTATGGCATGGTATGTTCTTAAAGGTAATTAAGACTATTTTTTCCAAATTTTGTGCTTTGGATCAGCCTGTAGATGCCCCAAACTGACTAATTTCTCTAAGGTAGGCTCTAATGTTGATTGTGATTTGACATAGGGTTGACTATACTAGAAAAATGAATAGTTTACATTGTCAAAAATCCAAAAAAAAATATTTAATGGGTATAATATGTCATAATGATACTCTCCACAAAATTTCATCATTAGATCCAAAATATATTGACCTGTAGGCCTAATTTGGCAAAAGCTAGTGACACATGTTTACTTGGTCAAATTTCACAAATGAGTAATCATCATATTTTTCCTTGTTTTTTTATTTATATAATTGAGTATAATTATACAACTCATCATTCCAACTGGATTCAGTGTACTTGATGACTTGATGCTTGTAGTCTCTTCACTAGTTTTTACTAGGCAAAACCCCTTGGGTTCCAAAGATCAAATATCACTTTAGGTTTCAAGAGTAATATCATAATGAGTGAATAGTCTTAAATGGTAAAAAAATTTCTAGCCAAACCTATTTAAATTTTCCAAACCGACTTCACCTTTCAATACTTCTCCCAGGGTGTTCACTATCCTTCATGCTATATAGCCCACTAGGTCGTTAGGACCATTCCTTAGTTTAAGCTGCTAATAATCAAATTAATTACATTGATGGTATTAAGTGATAATTACACACTTGTATAAACCATTATAAATTGACCAAACACTCTATGTCATTCCTTATACACCTCAAAGTCACAATACTTTATCTTGGCTTGTAGCCCTATTTTCACTATTTTTCCCTTAGTTTAATTAACCTGTGTGCTTTCTTGAAGATGTAAGAACACTTTAGGGCACCCTCTATCACTATTATAATTTTCAAAAGGTTAAAATACTTTAATATCATCTTTTTTATCAATTTATTTTATATAAACCCCCAAACTAGGACCAATTAGGCCTATTCTAACCAAAATTTCTATATCTTGAATGATATAATGTTTCAAAGGCTCAAATCCTCACCAAAAGTTCTATCATAATATCCTCTATGTCCAACTAGAAAATTTGACTCTAAGACTAGAATGTGAAAATAAATTACTTTTAAAACATCTAAATAGGAAAATTACATGTTTTTTAATGACCGTGATACCCAATTCCACCTTCAGGGGCATTTTAACTACTATTTTAGAGCACAAAAACACTGACAATAAATGTTATCAAGGTTGAAGCTACAGTCCAAGAACTCAATTTTTAGTGATTGTTGACTGAAAAATGGCACTAAAAAAATGTCTAAAGGGTGGATAACATATAGTACTAGGTTCTTGGCCTCCCATCTGGCCTGAATGATAAACCCACCATCCATTTTGGGCTCAAGAATGCCCTTCCTAATACAAGAAAGATGTTGATTTTTAGCTTAACTTCAAGTTTACATAAAACCAAAACTATAAGTCATATGGAGGAACTATAATATCCATCATATGTTTGGAAAATACCTCTAATTTCTCCTTGAATTTATTTTGAATCACATCTAAGAGAAATTTGTGGTAGGAGTTGTAGTAAAGGGTCCTAAAATGCAACTTTTTGGCAATGAAGAGACAACTTCTTGACCTCTGACTAACAACTTTGCCTCTGGGACCAGTAGGTGAAAATACACCATTTCAAGCATGTCTATATAGCCAAATTACATGTTTTTTGACTACCATGATGCCAATTTCCACCTATAAGTCCATTTTTTCTACTGTTCTAGAGCATGGAAACACTAACAAAAAATGTTGTCAAAGTTGAAGCTATGATTTGAGAAATCAATTTTTTGTGCTTGTTAGCTGAAACCTGGCACTACCAACATGTTCAAAGGGGTGAATAAAATATATAAATAGGTTCTTATCCTCCCATATATCTTTTATGACAAACCCACCACCCATTCTGAGCTCAAGAATGCCCTTTCTAATACAAGAAAGATGCTGATTTTTAGCCTAACTTCAAGCATGCATAAAACGAAAAATGTAAGTCATATAGAGGAACATTAAGATCCCTTGTGTGTATGAGAAATTCCTATAATTTCACCTTGAATATATTATACATCACCTATAATATAAACCTATGGTAAAATTTTTAGTAAAGGGTCCTAAAATGTAACTTTTTGGTAGTGAAGAGACAACTTCTTGACCTCCAACTAGAAACTTTACCTCTGAAACTAGAAGGTGCAACTCCACCACTTTGAATGAATATATATATGAAAATTACACATGTTCCAAAATTTTTGACACCCATTTCAACCTGAAAGTTCATTTTCACTACTATTCTAGAGGATGGAAACAATGACATTAAGTGTTATCAAAGTTGAAGCTACGATCTAAGAACTCAATTTTTGATGCTTGTTGGCTAAAAAATAGCAGTACCAACACATCTATAGGGGTGAATAATGTACAATAATGGGTTCTTGGCCTCTCATCTAGATCAAATGACAAAACCACCACCCATTCTGGGCTCAAGAATACCCTTCCCAATACAAGGATCACCTCTAAGATCAATCCATGGTAGAATTTGCATTAAAGGGTCTTAAAATGTAACTTTTTGGTAGTGAAGAGATAACTTCTTGACCTCAAACTATCAACTTTGCCTCTAGGACTGAAAGGTTCAAATCCACCACTTTGAGCATATATATAGGTAAATTACACATGTTTAAATAACTATGACACCCACTTCTACCCATAAGTGCATTTTCATTACTATTTTAGAGCACGAAAACAATAACAACAAATGTGTTTGGAAGGCTATAAGGAGAAATAACCTTGTCATAAAAAATTATATGGGAGTGCGAAAACACCAAGTAATTTTAGTAGTTTTCTCTTAGCTTCAATAATATGAAATTATTTACTAACAGTGCCAACCACGTGAAGGTGGAAGTTGATTTGGCACCACTAACCTACAAAAAAATGTTAGTAAGTAATTAAAGATGAAATTTATGCACTTACTACCTAAAAAATCAAAAACATTTGGTAAAATTGATTACATCTACATTTTGCAAGTCAACGTACCTATGCATTTCAATTTAATGAACCACTTATATCTTCTCTAATCTTGATAGTATCAAGAATAACTTCATGGTTTGACTTGTGAAATTTTGATAGATTCTTATTTCTTAGCTTCCCATGATATTTTACAATTTAATATTTGTTACAAGAACCAAATTCTAATAGTGTAGAATTTTCCTGTGAGTTTCAAAGTCTTCAAACAACCATACATTTTATTTTTTTATAGGATATCATTGAAGCCAAGTTCCAGTAACTACTATAGACCTAATGGAATAATAATTTTTTCTCCATTTATGACTGGGGAAGTTAATTTTCCTTTCCATCTACACACTAGCATAAGTAGTAATATGATCCCTCTTCATTATCCTTATCTACAATAACTAAAAAAACATGGCCTACATCATAAAAAACAAATTTTAATGACATTATAAAGATAGATTATGAGAATAAATTGTAAATAAAGATTAATCTTCTACTTGGATGTATTAGATCAGATATATGGTCAAAGTCATGTGAGGATGTCATGTTAGTAAGTTGTAAAACTGATAGAACCTAATATGTATTGATTGGAATTAGAGGTTTGGAACTCTAGTCATCCACCCATTTTTGTGTCTCACACTCATTCCAAACAAATTCCATGCATGCAAAACAAAAGCATGATAAGTGTTGCATATGAATAGTCCAAGAACCTACATTTGAGCTACAAAATGAGTGAAGTTCACTTGAACATGTTAGGGTCATACAATCATCATATTTTTCCAAGTTTTTTTCCTCCATTAACCAAAAATTTCTATGAATAGTAGAATTTTCTTGAGCACCATGACATATGTTCTCATTACACTAGTAAACTATAGTTTTTGCATGAATAAAATTAGCAACAATGTCATATTTTAACTCCTCCCTTGAAATGGCTCTTTTTACACATGCTCCAACACCATCATGCTCCCCTTTTCCATGGCCAACCTCAATGAACTCCAAATATGTTCTACACTAGTGGTAACATGCATCCTTATCAACCAATAAAACATTTGTGCATTATTGAATTATGATGTGTAATTGTTTTACCAAATGTAATTCCATTTAAGAATAATGATCCTCTAAGTCCATAGTCCATAGAACTTATCAAAATAACCTTGCACATACTCTGTATAATGTGATTGGTCATCACTAATATATAAATGATACTCCCTTAATATTTTTTGATCTTCCTCCATATTATTAGGTGAATTTATGAATGTTATATTCATGAATATGGCAATTTATGTTGAGTTTCAATACTATGATTGAACTTCTATTTGTGGTTTGAATGTGTAATTTTTAGAAAAGTGAACTACTAAAATAATAGAATCAAGTGGGAATGTGTCCTTGTTTAGCTTGAAATTTTCATCCAACCATTTATCCATTTTTTTTGCCTTGCATACTTATAAATAATTTTCTCCATGAATTAGTCCATAAATTTTGAAACAATTATCTTTCATAAAAAGCTCACACCTTTTAGATTCTTTTCCATCTTTTACTTCATAAGTCATAGATTTGTATTTGCTCAAACTAACTAATTCCTATCCAATTGAACTTGTACACTCCTCATGGATACATTTTTTAAATTTTGGTATTCACCACAAATTCTAAAATTTCCATCCAAACATGCTTTCTTATAAAAGAACTATCCATCTAGTCTTTCACAAAAATTATTTGAAATAAATTCCCTGGTTGATTTTGGTATAAATTCTATGCCACACTCCTAAAAAATGTTAGTAATATGTAAAGTACAATGAGTATGGAAAATAAATAATAGTGCATTGAAAATTCAACATGTTTCCTATAACGAGTAGTGTGTGTGTGATTTATTTTTACATAAAAATGTTCAGCCATTTGAAAAAGTCTTTGACTAATAGAAATATGTGGATGTTTTTTCATAAACTTAGAGTAAAATTATGTTTGGTTCATATCCACGAAATTTCTCAGATGTGATTCACAATTATGAGAACCAACTCTTATTTTAACTACATCTCTTGCATTGGGTGAAAATCTTGTATTATCTTTCCAAAATTGTGCAAGTAAGTCTTTCAAAGCATTGGATATAGCCTTGTACTTTTAGGTAAGTCTACCAGAGAATGCCCAAAGCTCTTTTGTATTGGTTTCATTAAGACTTTCATGTCTTGAAATTGATTTCATTAATTTTTTTCTATTTAACTTGTTTTTGGAATCAATCATTTTTTCCCTATTTTAGCACTTAATGCCCAAGTTGTCATTATATGTTAGGCAACATTACAATATTTTTTGCATGATTTTAGGCCTACAATATGATATGCATCATGCAAATTTTCAACAATTTCATTATTTTCATCATTTTAATTATCCATGTTAGATGTTATTAGTCCTAATGTGTACATTATAGGTCTCATCTTAACCAATTTCATCAAAGAAATAAATAATTGACATCTTTGACTATCATACTCCAATCTATGAAAAAAACTATCCCAAATTTCTTGAGCCAATCTTCTTGAATGGTGATCAAACATTTTGCTATGCATTGGTTTCAAAATATTTTTATCAACTTCAATTAAGTACTTATCTTTTCTATGAACAATTCTTGGAGTTGTTGTCGTTGGTGGAATCCATTAAGAGGGTGTTTCAAAATCATTATATATTTCCATGAAATTTTCATCATTGTTAATTTCATCATTATTTGAGTCCATTAAATTTTATTCATTGTTTGTGGGTAAAGTATCATGAATAGGATCTTCATCAACATTATCAAAAACTTTAAACTTTGAATGTGAATTTCCATCATTATCTAATTTTCTATTGTCAATTTCATCATAATTCAGTGAATTTCATCATAATTCAGTTCATTATTATAAATTTCATCATTATTCAATTGATTATTTTCAATTTTTTCATTATCTAAGGCATTTGGCTTATCAAGGTTAGTGTTTGTACCTTGTTTGGAATGAATTGCTTGCTTTCATACCTTGTTTTTTCTCTCAACTCTTATAATTGATCTAATGTTTTGTTCTTTAACTTCTTTCTCTTTCATGAATGCAAACTAGAGCCCATTTTGACAAAAGCAACCTAGAAAGTACTTTAAATGTGGGGTCCAAAAAAATTTGCAATCAAGAAAGTATGTAGAGTATGCATGAAATGCCTATAGGGATAGGAACCTCAATTAGGGATAAAAATAGATGTTGAAAAGTGAGTTTTTTATTTTTAATTTAAGGAAAGAGTACACATTATAGGAACAAGTACGCTTTCCTATAACATGTATGCATTCCTTGAAGTATAAGCATATACTATACAAACAAGTAAAAAGGCTCATATTCAAGAATTTTTTTGACTATAATACTATTATATGATGCAATAACACTTAATAAGACTATAATATGATGCATAAATCCCTAATATGATGTAATAAGACTATCAAATATTATAATGTTGCTATCATATCATGAAATAAGGTTCAATATGATGCAATAAGACTATAATACGATGCAATAAGAATACTGTAAGATGTAATAAGACTATCATGTGATGAAATAAGACTATCATATGATGTAAAAAATCTCCAATATAATGCAATTAGCTATTAGATAATGCAATAAGGCTCAATATGATGCATAAATCTCTAATATGATGCATGAATCTCTAATACATGATGAAATAAGACTATTGATAAGATTATGAAGCAATAAACTAATTAATGATGTAATAAGGCTCAATATATAGGGAAAAAAGAGCTATTTTTTCTAAAAATCCCATTATAGCTCCTTATAAAACTAGGTGAATAATAGGTTCACAAATTAGCACTAATCACATTCATGAATTTATGCATTTGTGATGAAATCAAGGAACTTAAAGGTTATGTTTTTTTATAAAATTAGGATTTAGGGTTAAGGGCTTAGTGTAATAGGTTTGCACATGTGTATATGTCATGAAATCAAGGTTTAGGGGAACTTTACATGTTTAAGTGATAAAATTAGGGTTTACAATCAACATGTCATGAAATTTGACCTAATTTATCCCTTTCAATCACATTATAGACTCAAATTTAGGTTTAATGGGTTGAAATTTGACACATTTACATTTGTATTTGCATTTATGATTAAATTAGGGTCAGTTAAGTCATATATGTGATATCTAGATTATACAATTGATTGGGCCATAAATTTAGTTTAGGGGATAAATTTTTCCCAAATCACATCCCTATTTGTACCAATCGACTAATTATATAATCATATCTATATGCATGTATTTTTTGTATGCCTATCGGTGATCCTATCCAAATAATAGAAAAACTAGATTTTTTAGAAGTAGGTAAAAAAGTAGGTTTAGTTATAGTTTTACATAGTCAAACCAATTCAGAATCAATAGTTCTCAATACACTTTTGCTTAGAGAATCCAGATATAGGGGGAATCATACATGACATGATGGCTCTCACTTGTAGTTTTAGATATGACAATTGGTATAACTTCCAAATTAGAATCCATGTTCCATACACGTGTGATTGGGGGAAATGTATATGGTACATTTAGTTTTTTCCTTTTTGAGTTCAACATATTACCCAAGTATTCTTAGAAGTTGTGTGCCTTATTCCATTTGTAAGTGGTTGGCATCATTTTGGAGTGGATTTCATATAATCATAAATTTCACATTTCAGAGTTATTTTCATATAAGCCTAGTGCATTAGTTTTGGAGTGGAATTCATACAAGCCTAATCTCCATATTTTAGAGTGGCCAAGAGTGGATTAGTTTCTAGCATACATTTAGATATCCATTCTAACATTTTCATATCACAATACATTCATGGGATTCAGGAACCATCTCATATGACACATTTCATACTGGTATCAATTCATAGTTTTAATTCACAGGGAAATGATGGATCTAAAGGACTAGCTTAACACATATTTGAAACATTGATTAGTACATGCATGACCACCTAGCTTCACTTAGTGGGATATGATGGGGCCAAATGGATTAGCCTTTGAATTTTTGAGCCACACTCAGGGAATTGAGCACTCAACTCCATTCATGATATTACTCTTCATATAACATCATCTAGCATCACTCAATATCACAATAAGTTTTATATTGGTTTGCATACTTGATGAGGTGTATTCCTTTATTTCTCTTCCTCTCTCTCTTACCTATGTTTGTATATTATTATTTTAGATATAGTGCATCTAGTAAGAACTAATCTACTCTTTGTTTTCTCTTATAGGTTCACACTTCACATCATGCTCTCTCTATGCACACCCAATATCATAATAGATTCATGAGCTTCACCTTTGTAGGTAAGTTTAGGTATGCTTTATATTTTAAATTTATCCTAGTATTTTTATTTGTTATATCACTAAAATAAAGGGGGTAGTCATATAAATGCAAAAATTGGTAACTTGAGTGTCACTTGTGACATCCATCCCATAGGTCCCTCCTACTTGCTTTTATGACCCTCATAAGCATATTTTCACTGATTCCCAATCATCTGTAGCCTTTCAAACTTGATCCTAGCTAAGATATACTCCTCTTTCCATGATAGATCCATCCCTTAGGTCCTGTTAGCATAGGACTACAACACCTAACTTGGACTATAGCACTAGACCTTAGGGTGTCCTAATGTTGACACTGCTATCTAATCACATTTTGAGCCCAAATGGTCATTTCCTTCCATTTATTATCCTCTTTTTTGGCATAACATAGATAAATTTGACCCATGACCAATAGATCCCTATTAAAGTCCATTTTAAGTTCATTTATAAAGGGTTGTTAAATATCACAATTCAAAGTAAGAATACAAGTAAGACTACTCAAGCATATTTCCCTACTCTTTATATACAACCATCTAATACCATTTATAGCTTATTCAAATCCTTTCACCAGTCTCTAGTCACCTCAAACACACTGAATTTAGCATTTTTCATTTTCATAGACACTATTGGATAAAGCACATCAAGTGGAAAAACTACATATGGCTTGAACCTCTTTGGAGTATTGGTATGCAGGTAGCGTACCCACACAAGGGGTGTGGATACATGTTTAGTGAATATAACACATGATAACCCCCACTCTTTCTCAAAATTGGTCAAATCATAATGGAGTATAGGGGTTGAAGAAAAAACTAGCTCTATAGGGAGATCCATGGACATCAAATAGGTGAAATTTCATAGGCAGGGTCTCATAGACACAACAAACAAAACTCAAAAAGATCAATTCTCTTGGACAACAATGATAGAAGTGAAATATAGCACCAGTGCCTAAGGTGTCCTATTTTTTGTGCTCTTATCCAATTATAAAATGAAGGCTAGATCTTGATTTATGATAGTGTCTCAGTCTTGCACAATGAATTCTAACCTCTATCTTGGTCCTATCAATAAGTTTCTAGCTAAGTCTTATTTTTTCCCTTATTATTATTTTTAGAAAAGTTAAAATTAGAATCAAAGTATAAAAATTAGTATCTTAATTATTTCATGTTTATTTACTAATTTTAATACTTAGACCCTTTAACTAAATTAGGAATAATACACCAATATTCTCAAAATTGTTAAATCATTTACTGAACCCAACTTTCTTCATTTTCACATAAAAACCCTAGAAAACCCTAGGGTAAATTTCCTACTAATTTCTCCTTTTTTTTTTTTTTGATTTTTTACCTTAATAATAAAATTATAAATTATCATTAAATTTTAAAATTTTGTAATAATTTTAAATTAAATTTATTTCAAACCCTAGTTGCCTATACTAGGTCTCAATATTTTCCTAGTAATTTTCAATAATTTTTAAATTTTTTACTGGCATAATAAGATTAAAAAATTCACTTAAAATTTCAAAATTCAATAGTAATTTTCAAAAATAATTATTTTTCAAAACCCTAGTGGCACACCTTAGGTCCTATTAAATCAAATTTTCCAACAAAATTTTGATTTTTTACTTGCATACCTAACTCATAAATTCAGTTTAAATTTCAAAGTTTCATAGTAATTTTAAAATTAATCATCTTTCAAACCTTTATTGCATGTACTATCTCCTATTTTACTTCTTGAAGTATCACCTTACATGTCTATGAACTTTGTATCCTTTTTATGCACTTTCTAATTTGTTGTTTGTAGGAATTTATATTTCCTATATTCAATACTTTCTTTCCATTACACTTTGCCTATTAAAACTTGTTGTAAAAAATTCAATCCATTTTCAATTTATTTTCTTACATTAACAATGGCCCAATACACCATTTTTAATGAAACTAATAAAATGGAACTTCAAGAAATCTTAACTAAACACCATGACATGCAAGATGATATGCTTAAATTATTACAAGAAGAACAACAAAGAGTGAACAATGGCCAATATTATCAAACCATAGAGAATCCAATTGCAAATGACACAATGGTGGAAGCTATGTCATAATAACCCCCTATGACAACCCAACCTACCTCTATGCCACCAACTACAACTAATATATCTTTGTCTTCTGATGTGCCAGCCCTTGTGTAAGAGATAAGATTTATTCAATCTAAGGTGATACATCTTGAGAAAGGTACTTATAGACCTAAACAGGATTTGGATTCTTTTTCTCTATTTCATAGACCATTGGCACATCACATTAATTCTACACCCTTGCCACAAGGTTTTGTTTAACCCAAGCTTACTCTATATGATGGCAAGGGTTATCCAGATACACATTTGAGAGATTTTAATGTAGCATTCTTGGACTATGTACCACATAACTAGAAACTTACCACACTATTTATACAAAGCCTAAAGGATTATGCTTTATAATGGTCTTATAGTCTACCAAATCAGTCGATCAATGCATTCTATCCTTTAGCCAATAAGTTCCTAGCTCATTTCAGCATTAACATTGGTGATAAGGTTTCCTATGCCCTAGTTGCATAATATAAACAAAGGTCAAATGAGCATATCATAGATTATATTATTCAATATAAGACTATCTAGCTAAGATGACTAGCCCCATGGCCGATCAAGAGTTACAAGATCTCTTCAAACAGGGTTATCTACCATCTTTACATGAATCAATTATGTTCAAAATATTCTCTTCCTTCACTAAATTGTGTCCACACTAAAGGAAAGAGAAGTCAAACTAATTTCAATAAGAAAACTCAAGTACACAATTATCTCAAAAAAAAAAAAACAAGAGTAAAATTAAAGTCCCATACAAATTCAAGGTCAATAATAGAAAGAGTCAAAATCAATTGACAATTAATGTGGATTTTGAGCCCCCTCAACATGTGGTTTTATCAACACCTCCTTAGTGAACCTTTATCAATCTACCAACTTCTCTAGCCAAAGTTTTATAGTAGCTATTAGAATGTAACATCATATCTCTCCCTCTTATTTGAGAAGTTAACCCAATAAAGCCTCTTCCATGGGGATATAACCAACATGCATTTTTTGAGTTTCATAGGGAACCAAGCCATATAACAAAAAAATGCATCAATTTGAGAAAAAAGAGATAGGATTTAATAAATGGAAATCATATTGATCTTGGCACTCCAGTCGATCCTCCTTAGGCCAAGACAACATAAGATAAAGCATTGAAAATATTCTTTAATCCTTTTTTTTATCATTCCAAATAAAATATAGGGGATACATCAGGGGTTCACCATCCCCCACTAGATACATATAGGGCATATTTATTTGAGACACATCCTTTGAACAATGTGATTGGTGTATACAATTCTAGATCTCTAGCTAGACCTTCCATCTCCTTCTTAGACTAAGAGATTATTGAGGATGAATCAAATTATCATGCACTCTTTATCTTACATTCATAATCATCCTATTCATAGTGTTCTCATAGATAATGGATCTAGTGTGAACATGTGTATTATGATATTACTATAGAATTTGGGATATTTAGAGTAGAATATTACCCTAATGGACATAGATATCAATAGATTTAGTGGGAACATATATAGTTAATTGGGTGAGATTATACTTCCCATATAGGTTTGTCCAACACATGTGGCCACACCATTTACTATAGTTCCTAGTGCATGAGTTTTTGATATGTTACTTGGTCAACCATGGATTTAGAAACTTTGAGAAATACCTTCTATAGTTCATAGATACATGAAATTCATTCATGTTAATCAATTTGTTATAATTGGTGGAGTTCTATATGAGTTACCACTCCCCACTTCAGATCCATATACTATTCTATAGTCACCAGTCTCAAATTTTCCACCAATTATAATTCCTCCTTTAGTTTTGATTCAAACATAGTTGAGGCATCCATCACTAGAAAAAAGAGTTCATACAACTTCATAGCTTTAGGATTCTAGATAGATTCTAGATATAGTGCTCACACCCAAGGTACTATCATTAAGATCTCATGCATCTACTCACAAAGCACATGTTTAGAGAGCTTATCCTACTACAAAATTAGTCCCTAAGATCCCTATAGTTGCATCCACTTCTCAAAGTTATAGGGGGACCCCACAATTGGTTTTTACTTTAGATATTTCAGATAGTTTATAACATATACAACTTTCAAATCCATAGTTTCAACATTTCCATCATGTTTCATGATCATGCACAGTTCCTCTCTTTGATATATGACACCATGATAGGTATTCTCCCATGAGACTCATAAGTTAATATCATTTCTTCTCAATTTTACATGTACATAGTTTCTTTTTGCTTACTTGTACATAGTTCCTCTCAATCTCATGTATATAACTTATTTTCAATTGATTTTACATAGTCTTCCTATGATTGATTGTACATAACTCAAATATCAAAAATTCAAAAATAATTCAAAATATCAAAAATACCAAAATCAATTCAAAATATCAAAAATAACAAAAACATTCAAATATTTCAAAATATAAAAACATTCAAATAATTCAAAAAACACAAAAAATATTTCAATTATATGCATCATCCATGCTTTATATTTATACTATCATGGTAGACTTGCATTTTATATTATATGATATTGTTTTCCAATTTATCTACATTACCATGCCTCACTTGATCTTATTTGAGTGTGTATAGTGAAATCTAGATCCTTGATTGCTTCACTCTATCCATTCAGGGGGAATTGTACTTATACATTGGGACATACATCGATAGACATACCCACTGAGGGCATCTTCTACATGACTACACCATCCAAGTTATGGCATGCCTACACCACACACTCTAGTTATCATGTTGATGTACATTACTTATTAGACTACATAGATTACTCTATCAACATTTCACTAGTATATAACACTTGTGTATTTCTTAGCATATACCTAGTCTTGTATTACCATGTATTGGATACTTTTACATTCTTGATTTGATAATGCTAGATGCGATTATATTTCCAATATTTACATTCTTTCCTTTCTTACTTTGTGTAGCTAGATTAATTACATTCTTCAATTCCTATTTTATCTCTTATATGTGCCTTAGGACATTTACTAATGTCTTTTTCTTTTATTAATGCATGTGCCTTAAGACATGTTCCAATGTTATTTGCTTGTAAAATTCTATATGATTGTGGCTTTCATGCCAACCTTGTTTGTTTTCATATATATGTGTATGTGGCATTTGAACATGCCTTGTATGCTTGATTTATAATTTGAGTGACATGTGCCCATGTCCCTTGTTTTCTTAGCCCCTTGACCACTCTTATATGCTTATTAATTCTTACCTTATGTGTTTGTTGATTATTTGTTTATCATTATTTATAATACCATGATCCACATCATACATTATCTTAATTTCTTAGATGCCATTATAGACATAATTCTTTATCCCTCCATGATAATTAACAACAACAACTAACATTTTTAGTTTCAATTTAGTATATTTCACATAATATTACATTGTTTTATCTATCTAAGAATACCACTATTGATTTAACAATCTTTTCTACAAACAATGATTTATCTTGAGATATCTTGCTGATTATCATTACTATATCATGTATTTCATAACATAACACACTTGTAGAGCTCTTTCTTTTGAGGGTAGTGTTGTCTCCGAATATTGCACCCTAGAAGAGGGTTGTGTAGGCCTCCTCTAGATTTGGCCAACATTGGGACATTTCCAAGTTTGTGGGTGTTCCTTTAAGTGGAAATGAAACTCTAGGTTGAAAGGGATAGCTCCTTGTATTAGATTTTTTGTGAAATAAAACTACTGAACTAGTTTGTATGAGTGAAAAGAGTTATAAGTTTGCATAAATGAAAAGCCTAGTCTAAAATAGTGATACACCAAGAATTAGTATCTGCATGTATGCATTATACTTATGCACAATACAATAGAATATAGTCTATAACTCAATCTCTAGAATATTCCAACATAAGTATTTAAATGTAGAGATAAAACGAATGAGATCAAGCAAGGTAAATAACTGGAAAAGACAACCTGTATAGTCCAAAAAAGGGTTACACATGTGCAAAATCTCATACATCTAGAATGCACTCTACATGACCTATTGGATCAACTCTTTTCTCAAAATCATGAAGGATAGAGAAAAAAGGATAAAAAATCACTTGATATTACTCTATATATCTTGCATGCCTAGGTAAATGTCTAGAACTTAGAAATAAAATAGACTTATGCTTCTTTGCTCAAAGGCAAGAAAATGACATAACATTCCACTAGGGTTTTATCATACTATTTGTGGATGATAAAACAAGAGCCCAAGGGTCATATTTATAGAAAAATATGGAAAGAAGAGAGAGATATTGGGAACCAAAATAAAAGCCTCCAAAATGGTTTGCAATCACCATCTTAGTGAGACTAATTCCAGTTGTTCTCTCATTCAATTAGAGTTTATCCTTCTCTTTGATTCACCCTCTTGAAATGACCAGGATCACTTCAAAATTAATGGTGAGATGACCCTCCATAAGAAATGACTTAGATCACTACTATGAACCTTAGATTCCTCTTGAAATCTCCTATGTTTTACACTGTAGACCCATTCAAGCCTTTTGAATGGCTTTACTTATAAACCTATAAGTTAAGAATGTTGGGAAACCTAATTTGTACTATCTTTGACCTTTCAAGTTCTTTGATTGATTATACTTAAAAAGTTCATAAGAAAATATTTTTGAGAAACCCAATTTGCACTATAGAGTCATTCAAGTTTTCCAAGTGACTTTACTTCTTACTTTTTCCTTCAAGTTCTTTGATTGCTTCTACTTATAAAGTCCATAAGTAAAGCTTGTTGGGAAACCTAATTTATACTACAGAGTCATCCATGTTTTCCAAGTGAATTTAATTATTATTTGAATAATTTAGGCATGAATTTGATGTCCTACGACACATCACCAAGTTGCACCCTAAAGGCTAGTTGGCCACCCTAAATTTGACATCCTATGGCATGTCATGTCTTTGAATCCCAATAGCTAGTTGGCCACCCTGAATTTGACATCATGTGGTACATTGTCTTTACACCCTAATGGCTAGTGGGATATATTAATATTGATATTCTATGACACATCATGGGGATCCATTGGGTTAGGTTTATTGTTTTGAACAATTTTCTTGAAGTAATTCCTTTAGATAATTTCTCTAAAAGAATTCTTTTAGGGATTTTTCTTGAAAGGAAATGGCTAGTTCCTTCAAGAAATTTTCCTAAAGGACACTTGCAAAAGTTTCCTTTGAAAAAGCATCGAAAGACACTAGGGAAGGCACAAGGTCCCTTCAAAATTTTTTGAAGGGCATTTCCAAAGGAAATGGCCCTTTTGAACTTTTCTAAAGGGCATTTCTAAAGACAAAGTACCCTTTGGAAAAGTTTGAAGGGACACTTGGGAAGAAAAGTGCCCTTCAAAACTTTTTTGAAGGGTCACTTAAACAAAAAAGTACCCTTAAAAAAGTTTTAAGGGACACTTGGGTAGAAAAGTGCCCTTTAAAACTTTTCCAAAGGGTCATTTGGACCACAAAGTATCCTTCAAAAAAGTCTGAAGGGACACTTGGGCTAAAAAGTGCCCTTCAAAACTTTTTTGAATGGTCACTTGGAATAAAATTGACCTTTGAAAAAGTTTGAAGGGACAATTGGGAAGAAGGAAAGGCAAGAAAGTCCCTTTGAAAACATTTTAAGGGCACTTCAAGGCCAAACAAAGCCCGACAGGCTAAGGCAAACAAGGCAAATGGAAAGAACAAAGAACAAGGGAGAAGAGCTCTAACCAAGGGAGGCCGAAGGGAAAAGATAAGTAACAAGGAAAGAGACCAAACACAAAAATTGAGTAAGGGAGAAATGAAAAGAGCTAAAGGGAAAACACAAACTGGTCATACAAAAAATGGTCAATAGGTAGTCATTATAGGGTCTTCATTCCTACCCTAAGAAAAGGGGAAAAAAATAAGGGTTTTTCCACAGAGATCAAAGCTCTTACCAGTTGAAAAAATAGTTTCAAAACACTTAGAACAACACTCAGAGGTCAAACCAGGAAAAATAGACTAGAAAATAGTGATGATTCTAGAACAATTTTTAGTTTTAGTAAAGGACAATAGTGTCAGACATGGAAAAAGATGATGGACACTAGGGTGTCCTATTTTAAATAATCTTATCCAAAAAAAAAAAAAACAAAACTTTATAAAATCAAACAAAAAAATAGGTTTAACTATAATTTTGCATAGTCAGACCAATTCAAATTTAATGGTTTTTAGTACACTTTTGCTCAGAGAATCTAGATATAGGGGGAATCATGCATGAAATGATGACTCTCACTTCCATTTTTAGAGTTGGTATAACTTCCAAATCAAAATCCATTTTCTAGACACCAGTGATTAGGGGTAATGTGCATGGTACATTTCTTTTCTTTTCTTTTTGAGTTCAATATATTACCTAGGTATTATCAGTAGTTATATGCCTTAATCCATCTAAAGGTGGTTGACATCATTTTGGAGTGGTTTTCATATAAGCATAACTTCCACATTTTAGAGTGGATTTCATATAAGCCTAGTGAAATAATTTTGGAGAGGCTTTCATATAAGCCTAATCTCCATCTTTCAAAGTGGCCAAGAGTGGCCTAGTTTCTAGCATACATTTGGCTATCCATGCCAACATTGTTAGATCATAGTACATTCATGGGATTCAAGATCCATCTCATATGACACACATTTCATACTAGTATAAATTCATAGCTTCACTTCATAGGTAATGATGTAGCCAAAAGACTAGCTAGCCTTTGTATTCTTGGGCCACCTACTCAGAAGGATTGGATACATATTTCAAATATTGATTACCACATGCATAGCCACCTAGATTCACTTAGTGGGTGATGATGGAGACAAAGGATAGCTTTTGTAGTCTTGAACCACTCTTGAGGAATTAAGCACTCAGCTCCAATCATGATATTAATCTTGGTACAATATCATCTAGTATCAATCATCATCATAATAGGTGTTATATTGTTTGCATATTCAATGAGGTGTATTCATTCCTTTCTCTTCTTCTCTCTCTTACCCAATTTTTTAACTTATTATTTTAGATATAACACATCTAGCAAGAATTGATATACTCTTTGTTTTCTCTTGTAGATTCATAATTCACAACATGTTATCTCTATGCACACCCAATATCATAACAACTTCATGAGCTTCACCCTTGTAGGTTAGTTTGGGTATGATTTATATTTTTAATTTTTCCTAGTATTTTTATTTGTTGCATCACTAAAATAAATGGGGGGCAAATTTAGTCATATAAAATGAAAAAATTGGTAACTTGAGTGTGACTTGTGACATCCATCCCATAGGTCCCTCCTACTTGCTTTTATGACCCTCATATGCATCTTTTCACTGATTCCCACCTTTCAAAATTGATCCTAGCTAAGATATAATCCTATTTCCATGATAGATCCATCTCCTAGGTCCTGATAGCGTAGGACCACAACACCTAACTTAGACTATAGCACTAGACCTTAGGGTGTCTTAAGATTGACACTCCTATCCAATCACATTTTGAGCCCAAGCGGTCATTTACTTTTGGTTCCTATCCTCCTTATTATCTACCTAACATGAAATAATTTTAATGATGACCAATAGATGCATACAAAATCTCATTCAAATTTCATAAATAAAAACATGAATACAAGCAAGACTACTCAAGCATATTTCCATATTCTCTACATACAACCATCTAGTACCATTTCCATATTATTCAAATACATAAGCCAATATTTAGTCACCTAAAGCACACTCAATTTATAATTTTTCATATTGATATAGACTATTACATAATTCACATTAAGTGGGAGAACTACATATGGATTGATCCCTCTTTAGAGTATTGGTATCTAGGTAGTGTGCCCACACAAGGGGTATGGATACATATTTAGTGAATCTTACACACACTAACCCCTCCCCTCTTTCTCAAAATTGGTCAAAGCACAATGGAGTCTAGGGTTTGAAGAAAAAATTATCTCGACAAGGAGTTTAATGGACATCTAATTATCAAAATTTAATAGGTAGGGTCTCACAGACACAATAAACAAAACCTAGAAAGCTCAGGCCTTTTGGATAATAGTGATAAAATTAAACTATAGTACCATAGCCTAGGGTGTTTTGTTTTTGGTAATCCTATTTAATCATAAAATGAAGGAAAAATCATAATTTACAATAGTGTCTTAGTCTTGTATGGTGAATTATAGCCTTTGTCTCAGGTGTATTAGTTAGTTTCTAGCTAAGTCTTGTTTTCTTTCCCTTATTACTATTTTTTTTTAAATTTCAAATTTCAATAAAATTATACAAATTAGTAGCTTAATTATTGCATATTTATTTACTAATTTTACTACTTATAACCTTTAAATAAATTAGGAAGAATACACCAATATTACCAAAATTATTAAATCACCTATCAAGTATCATTTCTTAAGAGAGTAGGTAAGTGAATAAAGTATTAATCTTGAATTTATGTCTACCAAAGATCATATTTTAGATATCTTGAATAAGACTATTCTAAAGGATATTTATGAATATTTGAGATAAGAATTGGGTGTGATTACTATTCCTAGTAGTCAATAAGATAATAAAAGTGCTTAGGGGGAGATAATAAGGAGGTTATTTAGCTCCAAGAGTAGGAAATAAGTACACAAGTTATGAGGTCAAAGGGGGATTCATATCAGTTTGTCAAGAAGAAGATGTCTAAGGTATACAATGAGATAAGGGAAGATTGTTGATATGATCTTTCATTCATGTTTATTGAGTTTTTTTTTTGGTATTTATTTGTCATTAATGTTAAAAGGGGAGATTGATCTATATGGGGGAGATGTATCCCAATAAGAGAAACTTCTTTGAATGATTGCCATCAATGAGTGGTTACCATTAATGACAAAGGGGGATATTATTGAGAATGTGTTCTAAGGTATGCATGGAATTGTCATTTATGTCATGAAAGTGTCATTAATGTCATTATAGGTTGTATTTTTTGTCCTTGAAGTTGAGTTCATGAGCCATGCACTTGAGAGACCTAATGAGAAGGCATAGGCTTGGTAACATGATAAGGTGAGCAGTCTAAGGATTGAGAGAATAATATTGGTAGTGTATGAGCATGGTATGAAGTTTTATGGAATGAAAATTAGGTATTAATAATATTACAATATGTGTCAAAGTATGTTTAAGGTCTAAATGTGACTGGCAATTAAAGGCCCAATATGCAAAGAGACCTAGTGTGGCCTAATGAGGGGTCATGTTCAGTTTCCAAGGTGCCAAAATATAATAAGAGAAGTATTAAATGTATTATAGGTTGTGTCAAGTTTTTTACCAAGTTTTAAGTCATATCTTGAAGGAAAAATCATGAAAATTGGGTTTGAGGTTTTCTATGTGCACAAAATGAGGTGTTACAGACCTAATAAGAAATTTCTTATGCTCATTGACATGTGAAAACTTTGAATGAGGATCCAAAAAACTCATAATAGTTTTTTAATGTTATTATATTTAATTTAATATAATTTTATTATGGTTTGAGGGCCTAAGTTTTATGAATTATTGTTAATAATGGAAGATAGTTTAAATCCTCTCTAAGACCCTAATAGTGACCTGATATGGAAGATCTTGTTGGAAAATGATCTATAATGGTTTAGTTGACCAATTATGATTATTTTATGTTGGATTAAACTCTCCAAAGTATCTCTTAGTGTAATTGGTATATTATTAGAGTGAGTGGAAGCTACAATAAAACCCTTGTTTCTCATATTTTTAATGCAATAAGCAAGGTTGACTAGGTTAAAACATGAAAATAATTGGAGGATGATGTTTGAGACTTTTATTTTATGATAATTTAATTTTTTAACCAGTTTTAGGACATTAAAAATGATAAAATTTTCATGGAAGTTGACCTATTACTAAACAGGCCTAATGAGGAAGACAATGAGAAAACCAAGCAAAAGTGAGAATGAGATTAGGGATGGGTTGTAGTGGATTAGGGATGGATCCAAATGAACAAGGTCATTATTATATACCTATATAATCTTTACCCATTGAATATAATATTTTATGATGCACATATATAATAATAAAAAGTTGTTCTCAAAGTGACCTATCTAACATAGTGAAGTCTGTGTAGGGTGAAGACATAAGATTAGTTTGTAAGATGAATATTGATATTGAATATTGTAATATATATATTTAAATATGTTATAATAATTATTAAATATCATCTAAACATTTTATAGTTTCATAAATTTTTTCACATAGGTGTTCTAAATCTTGATTCTCATGATTATGTTTTTGGAGCTACAAGCAATTTTCTATGTGTGAGTGAGAATGATGTTCTTGAGTATTTTTACATAGATTCAAATAATCCAATTCATATGAATTTATTATATATGTCTCATAGTTTAATTTTAATACATTTATTAGGTGAAATTGAGAGGTATCTTAGCCTGATATGGATAAAAAGAGGGCATAATAATGACATTCTTTTGGAATGGGGGTGAAAATACATAATTTTTGGCACTCGAGATACTTAAACTAGTATATGTTACATTTAGAGTCATTAGGTGATCTATAAAGTGTCATCAACCCTTGAATTACTGAGATTAGCACCAATATCTCAACCAAATTTTGATCTTGGTCCCATTGAGCATGCCAAAAATTATTATCACTCAAAATGTGCACACTAGAGAGTGATTTAGTGTCTCATTGTAATAATGGGATCATACACCATGATGTGGGTTCATTTCACTCCTTGGGATGAACCTATAAATTATTTAAACTTACTTATATTATAAATTCACCTAGTTTTGGACTAGCACACAAAACTACAAAGATCAAAATGAAATCTATAGATCGTGTTAAACCTAAATTTGACAAAGGGGAAAAGGGATAGAAAAGGTAAGAGGGTTAATATAATTTAAAAGGTGATGAAAAAAGAATAGAGTGATCACACCACCTAATTAATTACATAATAAATCTAATAGATTAGATACAAAATATTCAAATCAGGCACACTACATAAGTGTTTGACATGGAGTGAACACACCATAATATTATGAGGGTTGACAAATGGTTCAAAAATAATGCCTATGCAAACATGTGTATACATAACATGTAACCTATATAAATACTTTATCTTCTACTTATAGGTATGAATGGAGGATGATAGTGAGAGGGATAAACATCCACATATAAAGATAAAAAACCATGAATGTACATAGAACATAGAGCATGAAGAAAAGTAAATCAGTTCTTATTCATCTCAAGGTCTAAGGTAATATTAAAATCTCCAATAGGCAAAGATTTTTTATACTAGGAGAGTGATATTAGAGGGAAAATTTTAGTAGCATTATGATACCTAGAAATGTCCACACTCTAATAATAAAAATCATCATTTATATAGCACTAAGATAGGACCTTCATAATAAGTTCACCATTAGAGGTGGTAGATAGGGACCATAATTTAAAATGTTTCCCAGATCCCAATGTAGATTAAGAGTGCCAAAAATTATTTGTAATAACTACTAAAATCCATTCTCATTAAATTTAGTTTGACAATATGATCATATAAGTAGTTAAAATGTCATTATTGGATTTTAGGTCACCTGCATGTTTATCAAGGATGGAGATATGCTTCTATAGTTGGATGGAATTTTTTTACATGATATAAAACTATGATATCTATACCTACATATAGTGTATTTAGTTCCCTCAATGTCTAATTAGGCTCAAATACCACCTTTTTTCATGGTTGCCACTTGGAAAACCACCTAGACTCACTTTGCATGGAAGCTACACAAGCCTCTCTTAGATCTCTCCATGTTGTATCTATGCACATGGTAGGAAAAAATTTCATGTACTATGTTTGGGGACCATATTCACACTAGACTACATGAACTTAGTTATGTGAAAGTTATGCATGGAGAGTCTACATGGGAGGGAGTGTGAGCCTTATACTTTAGCCTACAAATAATGAAGTCATAGGTGAAATTGTTTTCATTTAGGAATGATACTTCATAATTTGAGTGTGATAACCATACTAGAGTAGAGTGCATAAGAAAATGTATATTTGGAACTCACACTTGAAAATTGAAACTATGCCCTATACACCTTACCCATGCATGTTTAAGATTTAAGGTGTTATACATGAAGGTACATGTATGAATTTCTTATGAAAGGTCAAGTGCTAAAGTATAATATCATAGAGATGTTTGAGAGCTTAAAAACTTTGCAGGGAGTAATGGGTAGCCTAGGCTGTAGTCTATGAATAATGAAAATGTTGATGCAAATTTATGCATTTGAGTTCATGACCTCATCATTTGGACTTAATAAGTCCCTCTAAAGAAGAGTGTGTAATCAAAATGAAAATCTCACATGCATGCATAAAATTATAGCTTGCACTTTATGCACTTTCTTTCTTACCACTGCATGAAGTTTGAGTACTTTATGCATAAGCTTGCACACATGTTTAATTCTACATTTACCATAAGGGCATGTAAATATTTGTGTAAGGTGTGTAATGTGGCTTTGCTCCTGGGTGACCATAGCAACTTTTCCAAGGTGCCAATCTATGCCAACTATTGACTTCAAGTGCTTGTGGAGAACATCTGTGTGCATGCCTATTTTTGAGGGGCCTATCACTATGTAAGCATGAAAACATTATATTTCATCAATTATGAACTCTGTATAGGCTAGGGTGACCTAGAAACAATTATATATTCACTTACTCCAAATATAAAACATATTAAAAAGAATAAACTAAGCAATAAAAAAGAATAAAATAATAACAAAATATTAAAAAAACTAAAAAATCATGCAATTAGTTAGACACTTAAAAAATAAGCATGTGACAAGAAAATGAAATAAGAAATAACTAATGAATAATAAGATAAAACAAAGAAAAATAAATATGAATCACACTACAAAACTAAAAAGAAGAAGGTTAGATAAATATAAACTAAAAAGAAAGAAAAATATTTACTAAAAAAAAGTAGAAAGTAACTAACTATGAAACTAATAAATAATCCTTAACTCAAGTCATGCAAAATTAAGAAAATATTTTTATTCAAAATAAAAATATTTCATAATTGATTACATATATACATTGATAAAAGATATATTTCAGACCATAAAACCCAATAATTTATCCTATAATGTATGAAGTATTCATCATTTTCTAGAAAATTATAGAAATTATGCAAGTGTATACGGTTGTACTATTATGAAACCATCAATAGAATAAATCTTTGACCATTTTAAATTAATCAATTTAGAAATAAATAATAAAATTTGATATACCTTAGTATACCAAACAAGGCACTTTACTGTTAGAGAAAGTGAAGTATCAACTAGAGCATTTATACCTGTATGACCCCCCTCATTCAAATTATCTCATTCAATTCTTATAAAAATATTAAATAGGAGTCACTTACCCTTTTTAGTTGTAACTAATCCCTTTTTAAAAAAATAAATTAATTAAAGTCATTATAACTTTACTTTAATTTAAAAAACTTATTATCTTTATGATATCTAGGCTTTTAATGATAATAAGTCACTATAAGTGACCTTTTAATATAATCAAGTAAAATTAAATGAGACCATAAATTAAAGTTTTCTCATCAATTCAGGCCCATTTACTTTGCTTAACACTCAATTAATAACTAGACACCATTTAATGTAGGAAACTAATCACATCATTAATACTAATAAATTTAGAGAATAGAGTTTAATTTTTAATTTTTATTTTGAGAAATAATTAATGTTTAATTCAATAAGAAAATCCATATATTTCTAAGAGTATATTTCAAAATCAACACATTATTTACTTTCCATGGTGTGCCAAATCATAATGTGTTCAAACAACAACATATTCATATGAAGAATAAACAAAAAAAACTATTTTATTTTGCCTCTATTCACCATATTTCTACCAATATCAAACATAAAATTCCCATCACAGTCACTGTCAACATAGTCACAATAAAAATACTAAAAATATGTAAGATTTTTAGTAAAAATCAAATTCTAATTCCTCTAAATATCACCATATACTATCCAAAAACAAACATTAAACACATGAAAATAACATTTAAGACTATCACCAAATGATACC